>JASGCC010002438.1:0-28401 GCA_030067915.1 Hydractinia echinata
AGTTATTTTGTACAGTTAACTCGTATGGGATCAATGACTTTTTCCAGACACGAGACTTTTATTGCTAACAGCTCTACATGGTTTAAAAATAAAAAAAACGTCATCAGTGGGATGCATGTTCGTTAAACGGTACAGCTATACACAAGCATATGGTTGAGTTCTTATTGATTGGAACAGTTTTTCATGACCATTGACTAAAAAGGTGTAATCAAACTGCAGTATTTTCATTAAGCGTATGAAGACTTTGACAAATTTGTAGATATAAGTAGTAACTGTATCATTTGGCTGCTTTTCTTTTTACCTAGAGAGTTAAGGCTAAATGGTAGCTAGTATAGTCACCAGTTGCAGTTCGAATCAATCAGATTGGGTAAAAATAACACAATAGAAATAATGTGGCTAAGATAAAAGTGTCGTATCAACTTCTAGTACAAAATTTGACCATTGGTAAGTTCAAGATTTGTATGTGTAGAAAAACGAACATAGTATTCACTTAACACTCACTAAAGACAAAAAATTAACAAGCTTTCAGAAAGGACAAAAACAGACTTACGAGTCAACGAAACCACACAGCTTTTTTAACTGTATTGCGTATGAATTATATCCAGCGGTAAAAACATGCTACTCTGCTTTACGCATTCTATCCGTGGCGAAACATATCGGAATGGTTTTCAAAAAATATTGAGGCGTTGCAATTGGTGTCACATTCTGACTTTAGTGCCTCATTGAGATGACAGTAAAGTGTAATCTTTAGTTAGTCCCATGGGATTTGATGAAGGACTTGAAAAAAAAGAAAAGAAAAGGTCCGTTTAACATCAGTAAACAGTTAATGGATATACAATTTAGTTAACTTTCCAGAAAAATGAAAAGACCGAGGTAACATAGCATGTTGAAGTCATGGTTATGAATATGAGAGGCTATGCGCATGCGTGCGATCCTTAAGCACGCGCATGGGGCGAAGTGGATAACAATCGACAAGAAATTCTCGGCAATAAAAGTGGAGATTAATTTTAATTAGACAAAATATATTATGTCAGACACCAAAAAAATTTTTATGATAGTAGATGCGCTTCGGTTAGCTAACACCGTTGAAAAATCAAGTATAAACAATGTCAATCTAGCGAGGCACAAAGAGAATATCATTAAATTTAATAAAATGTACAGGTATCAGAATTATAACAAACAATAAATTTTAAACTCGCCAAAACAAAATGCGGTGAGTCCGCAGATATAATCAGGACTATAGGACTATCCTTTATTATTTAAAAGACATTAGCCAAATGAAGCTCTTGAGTTAATTAGTTTTTAAAGTTGTACCTGGAGTCTACTACACTCTAGTATTAGAAATAAGGAAGAAACCCTCTTTATTTCTGGTTTGTAACATGCAAAGAATGGAAGGCAAGTTCATACGTTTCAAAAGAAATTTTCACCTAATTTCTTTTCTTAATTTTTTTTACTGCGGGACTCTCATATACAACAGATTTATTTAATATATTCACCTTCACGAAACTCCACGGAATGAGAAATCATGATAGCTTAGTTTATAATTATAAACGCGACAAATTACTTGTGGAATAATTCTTATTGGTGATGTATAATTATTGATTGTGCGATATTGATTGTCACACAAAAGCTTTGTCTTATAATAACTAGCGGCCGTTGCCATGCTAGTCAGACATAAATTACAAGTTAAGCTAGAAGCTCTCAAGATATTTGAAGCCCGTTTCTGGCAAGCAGAGCGAGAAACCCTGTAGATTTTCTTTTACGGGATGTATGACTTGTTGAACATTTAATGTGATGATAACTAATAAAGATAGTGCCCAAAAAAGGTTGTTAGTCGTTGTTATGCAAATTTTGTGATTTTTTCAAACTTAACATGTTAACATCGAATAAAGCCAAAAAAAACAATTTAAAAAAAAATCTCAACAACAATTAAAAGATTTATAGGTTGAAAAGTGCCGCTAAGATTTTTAAAAAATCAAAAGCAGATACTAGCAATGGTTGGTTATTTAAGCCAACTGTTTTACGCTGAAATAGCTGTTACTACTTTCTCCATTAAAAACCAGGTGCCTCATTTAGAGACCGTCATCAGTACTATTCACTTGGGTTTCTGATGTGCTATTAAAAACAAACTTGAAACATGAAAACTTGTTTCTCAGTCTTGTTACACATAGTGTTACACATCAGAATCGTATCGTATATGCCAAAGTTATCCAAGATGGTAAGTTTTTAAATTCATACAAATTTTTAAAGTTTTAAAGACAAATTACTGCTTAACGTCTTGATATTTATTTTCGCTTCGTTTTCAAATGAAACGTATGGTTAAATTGTTTTTTTTTATTTTCTGGAATGTTTTGTTTACATTGGTGCTCTCAGGCTTGAGATACAAAAAAAGAACAGAAATAATGAACGAAGTATGTCTCGTTTTCTTAAGAGGTTGTCTTACAAGTAGGCAAGTATCAAGACTCTTTGAGTTTTCTTTCTGACCATCCGAACACATTTTCTTAATTTAAAATAACAAACGCAGGTTGAAAATTTAGTGTGCTTGAATCTAATAAGAAACATAAGTGTGGCGTTTAAAGTAAACTAACCCGTGCTGATAAGGAGATAGGGCTGGTGGCTATATATTCGATAACGGACGCGAAATTAAAAGTTTAAAATGAATAATGTAATTAGTTAAATATTGGCGGCCAAATTGAAAAGGAATCCTAAACGTGTATGAGCTAATAGGACAATATAATGGCTATTTTAAAAAGGAGAAGAATGATACGATTGCGCTCATTTACTGCGCTTTCTTAGGTATTTGACATCTGAAAGCCGCTTAATAAATGATATAGATAAGACTCTTGAACATTGTGAAAGAATGTGTCTAACGACTTGTTTTCTTGAGAGTGGTCAGTCCCCAATATGTATATGAACATAAGAAGTAAAGCATAGATATTTAGGTACTGAGAGGTATAAATTAGATCGTATGCTGATCCAAAAGATTAACATATACAATATAGTCTAATTTATCTGTGATGGAATAAATGTATATAGCTACAAAGTACGGAACGATATTCACTGTGGTTGTCAGATTTATCTACATCAACATATCTATGTCCTTTTTATGTGAAATCTCGTATAATAATAGAAAATGAACTTACTTTTATATATACGAAACAAGCGATTTGATATCAGATTTCTTTTTTTTTTTAGGCTCAAAAATATGTTGCGAATAAAACTCGTTAAATCTAGAAAGGTCTATGTATGATCATGTCTTGAGTATCTAATATTGTCTAGAAAATAGAAGTGTTATGTATAATCTGATATATGGAATTGACGAAATTCTCGCTTAATCACTCAATATTCTGAGGCAAATTTTGCTGCTCTATATCGTATTAATTCGGAGTATGAATTATTGGCACAACCATATATACTTTATAAGATACAAGTAATAGTTACATAAATAGTAACTAAGTTAAAGTACAGATAGTGTTAACGATATAAATGTCATAGGTATTGGTACACGATAGCACAATGTACTAGTAGAAGTTAAGTTAAAGCCTATGTTAATGTTTTGTATATAATAAAGGTTCAATGTGTAAAGTAAGTTATAGTGAATAAAAGTATAATAATAGTACGTTATGTATTAGTTCTATAAATAGAGATAAGTAAGACTTAAAATAGAGACTAAGTCACTCATAAATAGCTGGTAGTATAAGACTTAGATAAAAAAGTATTAGTAAAGTAGTTGTATGTTAAAGATGGTGATTGAATAATTTATATATGTACAATAATGTGATGATAGATAAGTAAATAATAAGTATGTTATAAGATATAAGTATGTTAATAAAGTGGTAATAAGTAAGTTAAGGCTAGTGAAGGTAAGTAAGTCTATTTATGTTCGTTTTTTGTAAATTATGTTTGTATAATAGATTAATGTTAAAGCAGAATAATTTATGATGTAATTGTCATTAAAGTTTTATTGGCTTTCTGTGAAGTTTAATAGAATAACGATTTTTTTAGTATGTCTATTTTGTGGGATTGTCCGTGGGTGTGGACTTGTTTGTCTGCACATACAAGCTGGGTTAAAATTATTTAACATTTAGAGGATATTGTGTGTAATAGTTTTTCTTCTTGGACCTAAACTGACACGCTCCTCTAGATAAAAGATTTAGTGTGATTTTTGTGTGATAGTTTTATTTGTGTACAGTAATATATCAAAGATAGATATCGATAAAGTACAGAATGGTAGAAAAAACTTGATAATGTCGGATACATTTTAATCAGACACTTCACTATTATCGATTTCTTATATTACTATGATGAATTTAGGATCGGAGAACTTGCTAATTAGAATTTCTTGTATTTTCACAAAACTTGTTCTTTTGTTGCACGTGTCTATATGTCTGTGTGTAAGATTGAACGCTCATTCCACAATCTGTACTTATATATATAGTATAGTCTGAATTATAAATTACCTTTTTAAGTGTTTATACTCATCTCTTCTCATTTTTGGAGTAATAATTTACTTATACTTGCTCTGTGCCAGAAAAAATCATAAGCAAATTTGAACTGTTTAGATTGGAGAAAATCAACATTTCTTTTTATATTAGAGCCTTCATACAATTTTAATATTGATATAGCTCACTCCTACTCACACTCTCACTCTTTGCACTGGGGCAGCCAAATCATATATTGAATTGTTCAAATAGATCTAAACTTGTGTGGATATCGTGAAATAATTATATTTGAAATTAAAAGAAACACGATCACTGGTTTTGTTTTTAAAGGTGATCCGCATTGCAATGTAGTTAAGACAGAAATTACTGAGTTCTCCTAGCTAATTTCTATAATATGCACGATACGACTATGATAGCTTTCATCAGAAAGAATCTATTATTCATTAATAAGCAAAAGTGAGCTGGGTTGTGGTGTGTTGCTGACGTCACAGCGGGTGAAATGAGGTGTGTGGCGAAAGGTAAAAGTCAATCGATTCCGTATTGGTGTTTATGTTGTGGTTCGTGGTAATTTATAAGAGTGTGGCCGGGGCAGTGATTGCCCACCGCCGGAACGGGGTTTAATAGGTGGAGCCGTGATATTGTTTGTGGGCAACGTAGAAGGAACCTTGTAAATTGTGTGCAGGAAGATGTGTGGAGCCATGATTTACTGAAGTATGTTTTTTGTGTTTCATGAGAATGCAGAAGTGTGTGTGTCGAGTAAGAGAATATGAGTGTTGGCAGCTATAAGGACTGTGTCTAATAAATTTGTGTGTATTTTCTCAGAAAATTATTTTTTTGTCCACCAGTGGGGGACGAGAGAAGTGATAGGTTTTACGATATAGTGTGTTCTAAAGTATTTATTATATTGCTCGACTTTAAAAGTATCATAGTCTCTTCACACACTCGAGAGTGATAATAGGTATAATTCGCAAGATTTACCTGTGTTATATTGTCTCTCAATAGTGTATGATATGATGAAGCAGTGAGAGGTTCATGGAAGGTGATTTTACTTAATTGAATTGATAGTAAATCTGCTATTCTGGGATAGATTTGTATGCGGTGATTATTCTAAGAGATAAACATGTAGTAGCGTGTAGAATACATGAGAAAAGATTAAGATATATATATGTGGTAATATAAATGCACGCAGTGAGAAACCAGTCATTTACTCTCACTCGGAATGATGATAACACGAAAGTGACAATAAAGAGATCATTATATTGAACTTGATGACTTTATTTAGGTTGTAACGATAAAAGGCTTTGAACGACAAGATAAAATATATGTGAATTAAAAAAAAGATTGTGAATTGTATTTTGGTTATAGCCATTCTTACTCACTCAGAGACTTAGTGTGTACTATGTATAAATATTAGTATGTAATATTAAATTATGACATTCAAGTTCTAAATGACTAGAATTACAGGTATCTCTTTGAGTAGTTTTGTCTCAAAGAGAGTGCTCTACTCTGTCATTAATGAGATACTGTTAGTAATTTTTAATTATTCTGCGACGGCATACTCATAATCATTACACATTTTTTTATTGATAAAAAGGCATATATAATATAGTTGGTGTGTAAGACAGTGTGCTAGATATAAGTTAACTCACGCATAAATAACATAAAGGCAGTATAGGACATTTAAATAACATAAGTATATTTTTTCCGATGGATCTCGCGTCGATAGATCTCGTCGACAAGAGATCGTTTTAATTCATAGAGTCATTTTACAATGTTTAGATGAATTTATTATATTGTTTGTGATGAGCATGTAACAAGTATTTCTCGGGTAAGGAGATTCTATTTAAAAAATTGCTAGATAATAAAATAGTTGTTATTTTTTGAGAATTCTCTAGGTAGTAATATTATTTAAACTGATGAAGGGCAGGAGAAAAATACAAATAAATATACGATGGTATTTAGGGAGTTTAGATGAATACAGCAGGGCGAAAACAAATACTCATTTCTCTTATTATTATTTTGTTTAGCGCTTCGTTGCTATTATAATTGGGTTTCTATATTGTTCGTGAGTACGAATAGAAATTGTTGTCTATATTACACATGTCTCGTCTTTTGGAAAGATTTTAAGTGTAGGATACCAAGAGGAGATTTTAAATATGCTGTATATGTAGGGAGTATAAGATACTGCAAAGAGAACGTTGTAAAGCTATTTGTGAGATATAAATTAGTTTGTTAGGGAAATGCCGTCTGATTGTGAGCTTAATGTGAGTTTTGACAACTTCTTAATAATAAGAGACGCAAGGCAGAAGTATGGAGGCTCTCTTTGCATATATTAAGCAACTCGTTGATGCTATGCTATGTGGTCCGCCTGCTAGAGTAGAGAGTTACTTTTCCAATGCTTAATCTTATTTGTTTTCAAAGATTATGTCCTTTGGGGGCTACGAGATAATAGTAGAGATGATGACCCAAAATGCTGATAAAGCTGATCGCCTTGAGAGATTTTTTAGATAGACTGAAAATGTAACATGAAAAGAAATATGTTGTATTAAGTAATGTTTAATATGGATAACCTATATCATTTAAAAACACGTAATCACTCATAGTATTCGAGGATATTTCATACGAACATCTCTAGATTTTTATGACGGACAGACGAGAATTTAAATATTCTTTAATCGCTATGTACACTAATATTAATGTTTTAATTAACATAGTACTGGTGCAGTATTTAGTCAGAGCTAGCACATATTAAGAAAAGAAATTTCTTTTTCATCGGAGCATTTGTATGATTGTAGTGTAGAGGGTAAGTTTTAGGGGTATATAAAATTAGAACTTAGAACGACGTCCGCTTTGGGGGAGACTAATGCCGGAAGGGGGGCGCTTATTTTTACAGAAAGAAAATAAGTTTACATATATAGTCTTACGAAATGGCACGCAGGAAAATGACTAATTTATTTCCGAGCTATTCACGAATTTTTACGAATTTTGTAAATAGTAAGAAGATTTTGTAATAATTCGCAGATGATTTATTTTTTGGCACGACGGTGCTATTGCATTCGTTGGTTTAAATTTTCTCGAAACTGCGAAATCACGAAGTTCGCAAAAAATCGTCGTGAATAATTTAGATTCATGTCTTCTTCCAAAGTTCTTCTCGCTAAAAACGACACTTTTTCACAATATGTCGCATTGACATTGACTTCTTCTTCAATAATAGCTCCAATGTAATTCTCAATTGATTGCTGCACACCTAAGAAGAAAAAGAGCGGGAAAGTTAAATTGACAGGAAAATGGTGAGAATAGTGATACTGAATTTGATCACATATGCTGTGAAAATGAAGTTGGTACTTGATTAGAAAATGTTGAAAGTTTTAAAAAATTTGCAGTTTGTACAATTTTACGAAATTATGATTAAGTGACCGCAGTGACCAATTTGCGCAGATAATTTTTTTCAATTTTTTTCAATTTTGTGAGAATAAATTTTCGCAACTCAGATGTTTATAATTTTTTGGCTGGAAGTAAAACAATAATAAAAGCTAGTAGCAAGCGACAGGCAACGCTGGGTGAAATGTAATAACTACCGTATCGAAAGAAACATCTAGCCTTTAATTAGCCATCGATAAGCTCGATTCTTATAATGCTAAGCATGTTTCGGCCAAGTTTATGAAAAAGGTGCATGCCAACTATAAATAGGTCCGAATTATAAAGTTCAAAAATCTAAATTCGAAATAAACGGATGGAAATTGAAAAATCCAATTCATAAGTACTAAGACATAACTCGCGGCGAACAGTTATAACCAGCGGCGACAGTTACGGAGCGAAATACAAATGTCTCATATAAACGTACAGTTGCTGTAACCTCCTAAATTTTAATTCTGGTCAGTATTGCTTAGCGTTCTTTAGCCAAATCTCATGCCTCGAACCTTAGCACTCGGCTGGTTAATAAAAAGAGAAGACCGTGGTATTTAGATATCTTTTCAGTTAGTCATACTTCAGGATTCGTTTACTCTGTATTAGTTTACGATAAAAAAAACAAATACAAAATTAACATAAAAACAAAGATTCAGCACTGATAAAAGAAACGTCTAAATTCAGCTATGGTGCATATTTTTTAACAACTTTTTACTAAAATAAGATATATATCTGGTAGATTTACGGATGATAATAAATATTATTTAGCTTGGAATAGCGAGGATATCCAGCTAAAACTTCACTCATTGAATTTCGTGAAGCAGCGCTGAGTCGGCAATGCAAGATTACGGTGCAATGTGCGAGAATGGCTGATTGGCTATTTGTGAGATTGGATAATTGTGCACGTCCGTAAATAAACCGATGTTATAATAATGAGTGTGGGCAAATGGTTGAGCGGAGAAAAAAAGTATGCGATGTTTTGTTAGAAATAAGAAATTAAAATCATTCTAATTCAACTAGCTAGCTAGCTGTTTTTCAACGTGCACTATTCTAAAAATATTTTTATAGATATATGTTTACATTTTTTGCAATGTTTTTTAAAATACGTACGTTATCAATGGACAAGGTTACTGATTGGCCGAATTTTTTAATGATTAATCACGTGATGCTAATTGAGTAAAATCCGTTCATCTTAGCTCTCGTTTTCTCGAGATAACGAGTGCTTAAGTACTTGGCTAGGATTGAAATTAATGATGTTGAAGCTATGATTATTGTAAAAAACATACATGTATAGCAGTAGAAAGAAATAAACTGTTCTAAACATTGTTTAATTAAGTAATCTAGACTAACGATTATTTTGTCTTATAGTCAATGAAGGAATTCAGGCTGAAGTAGGTTCATTAATTTTTGGAAGATTATCAGCCTCAAGTTCTATAAACTAGATTTTATAAAAAATTTCGCTATTTTATCAAGTTACAGTAATTTTGAGATTGTTGGCGATGATCAAAAACAATAGATTTTTATACTGATATTTCTTTAGAAACACGTTTTAATAAAATGGCGACTCAGTGTTAAATCTTGGCGTTGAGTAACAAATAAAGAGGCGCGCTTAATGTAAATTTCTTTCGATTATTAATATTTTTGACTATTTATACATTCGCATAGCATAGATGATAATGCTTAAGAACTATCTTTTTACGTTGTATTTTCTGAATTTTTGGTGAAATTGTTAAACTTGTCTTTTTCTTGCACTCAATTTATCAATTCAATGCCTAATTTTATAACTTTTCTTCTTTCCATTCTATGTAAAAGAATGTTAAAGCTGCTTTCCTATTAAAGCGTGCATGACTGCGCTAAAAACGTGTTAAGCTTACATACGCTTAGTTGTTACGCACAAACTTCATTACAATATGTGGTGCAATTAATTAATATGATGAGCGCCATACTTCATAATTTCATAGTTACTAGGACTCTTTCACGAGATGTGTTTTCGAGCTATTGTATGATTCAAGTAAAGTGATTTTTGTGTGCATATTGTGTGTAAAACTCGAGAAAACGTTATAGTCGGCCAAGAAAAACGCTACACAAGTAACTAGGAGAAGTGTTACTTAAACCATTACTATATATAAAAGTTTGAACACTCTTTGTGTGATTTACATTTTCAAAACTATTATATGATGCTCGAGATTGTAGGACGGGCATGTCTATCTTGTGACTCGTCGTTTCGTATGACCATTACGGAAAAAACAAAGAAATAACTCTCTAACAGTTAGGATATAGCTGTCTTATTTTCTCTTATTATTTCTATGTGTCATTGATAGCTCATAGAATCAAGAATGAAAAAAAATCAATATATAATACATAATAAGTAATAAAGAAAAAAATTTTCAATTTCAATTGTACACAAGAATATAAAAAAAACATTTCTATTTTTTTTTTATCTATAACCTGTATTAACAACAATAACTATATAATAAGATAACAACAGTATAAAAAGAACATATAGGCATAAAGCGTCAAACGTTAGAACATAGATTAAGACAAAACATATATTAGAGACTTAAATTAGTCAAGCAAGAGCAAACATCACAAGATTCTAACAAGTTCACGATCGTACAAATAACATAGGAATAACATTCAAACTATACGTACATGCTTAAAATTACTATCATTATAAGACCAAACACATTCAATGAGCAAGACTTCAGGCCAGATAACAAAGAGTTGACGCTACGAACAGTCAAACACGCTGCGAAAAAAAACACAGAAGAAGACTGCTGGATAGGCATAGAGAGTAGAATGTGTGGAGAAAAGGAGGGAGGAATTAGCATATATTTACACTCAGATATTTTGACTAGTATAATTCGCAACTTAATTCGGATTTTTTACTAACAAGAACTAGTACTCTTCATACCGCAAAATTTCTTGTGTAAGTGAATGTGAGAATAGATATATGGTACGGTAATATACTTATCTTCTTCAGTGTCTCGGATGTAGAATATATTTTATTTTCTCTACATACAATTTCACTTTATACATAACATTCTAACAGCAAAAATAGTATCTTTAGTATAGCATCTTGTTTTCATAGTTTGTTTCAGAGTTATAGAATTGTGTTGAGATTCTAGCAAGTCTTTTATTCGATGTGTAGTTTGTGTGTGTGTGGCTGTGCGGCTAGATACTCGCTCGTTCTAAAGCGCGTTGGTTCTTAGTGTTCGTGAGTTGTATTTGGTGTTGCTTGTTTCTTAGATATGATTTGTCCGAAGTTTCGATGTTCATTCTATCATAGTATGTCAAAAACGTATTTATTAGAGTTTTACAGTACTAGGTGTGTTGTTTGTTAGAGCTTTGAATCGTGGATGGTTGTTGTTTTTTGCTGTTTGTTGGTCTTTTTTGATGTTGTTTGTTGTTGTTGTTGTTGTTTGTTTTTGTCTGTTTTGTTGTTTTCTTTTGCTGTTGTTTGTTGTTTTTGTTTTTTTTTCATGATAAAATATTTCTTTTTTTTTTTCTTTTTCATGAGTAAATTTTTTTTCTTTTTCATTTTTTTGTGTGTTGGTGTTCTAAAAAACAAAAAATAAATACAAATAAAAATTCGTTTGGTTGTGCATTATATATGGTTTTCCCTGCAAACTATCTTAGTTAGCAATATTGCCAAGTTTTCACTTATTGATGTTTTTCCGTGTACTTGTGTGTTTGCTAGTAATTTTTCTTTTCAAAAGCAAAAGTTATGTAATTTAAATATAAACACTCTGGAAAATTTACTATGAAATTAAACTTGCAAATTGACCTATTTAAAGATCTGTTACATATTACAGGAAAATGTTTCTCTCTGACTGAAAATACTGAGCCAGCGAAAATTCTAGTTTGCAAGATGTTTTTACCCTTCTATAAAGTGTGCAAATTCAAAAGAGTAGGTCAATTTGTTTATCGGGTATTTAAACATTACGTAATTACAAAGATTGACTTTAATGATATTATTAACGTTGGTGAAGCTTTTGCAGTGGAATTTCATGTTTGAGGCCAAATAACTTGAAAAAAGTTGAAACTAAGTGACGTCATCTCATGACTGTGTAGCGTGTTATGAAAACTCCAATATCTGCGGCCGTTTTAAGATCTACACACTAGAGGCAATAGGCATACAAATTTTTTTAAAAATAGTACTTTAGCGAGTCTTTGCTGACGTCAACAAAATTTAACCCTCGTATCTTCTTAACTTTTCGTTAAAAGCACATGTTAAAAACATCAACGTTTTAGACTAAACATATTAGAGGCAACGGCTAAACAAAATACTAATAATGAATGTTTGTTTTCGCCCTGCTGACGTCATCAAAACTCCCAAAACCACGTATATTTTTTGTATTGTCTCCTGCCCAGTTATCAGTTTTAAATTAAATTACTACCGTTAGATAATTCTAAAAGTAACAACTTCGTATTATAATTTTAATAGAATTCAACTTTGTTGAGATTACATGCTCATCACAGATATTTTTTTTATTCTTCATTTAAAAAAGCGAGAAATTAGGATCGTTATGTCTCTGAATTCGTATAAAACATTTACCTACCCTTTTTTTTGCGTATGCATTATCTCGCAACTGTGAAACAATTTTGATGCTTTTTTTCAAGAAAATATGTTAAAATATGCGTCCCAGAAATAATTCTCACATCATATGACATAAATGTTGGTCAATGAACAAGGAAAGGATTTTTCATTATTGTTTAGAAATATTGTATTATATCATGATGATTGTGTTAAAAATGCTTAAAATCGTAATTTTAAAATTTCTGTTTTAATGGTATATATTTTGAGTCATGCTATTAGCTCGTAAATTCATAGCATTGATTTTAATTATCATTTTTTTTTACTCTGCATACTTGTAAAATTGTTACTTGCATAAACTACAAACAAAAATTAATCTGTTCCATGTAATTACTACTTCTAGTTAATTTTGTATCAGTAAACATTATTTCTTTACTATGCAATTTTCTAGAGTAGTATTGTCTTCAGATACTATCGGTACTGTTATCAATGAATTAAAAATTTACAAATGATACTGTTCCTGGTTGGATTTTGGACTTGTATTTTTTAAGTCGCATAAGAATAAATTTTTGAGAAAAATAATTATTGGTAAACAGTGACAGTTTTTGTTGATGTTCTTTTTTCACCTTGGACAAAAAAATAATTTTCTGAGGAAAATATCAGTCAAGATTTATTAAAGCAGTTATAGTGGGCTAAAATATATTTTTATGTATACCAAATATATTTTCTGATTTCTTTGATGAACAAAAAAAATATTTTTTGGAGTACAATGATAGCTCTAAATATTTTCAGTAGTTCAAATGTAACAAGGTCTACGTTTGCAAAACAAACAGCTTAACCCTATTAAACCCGCGGGGGGGGGGGCATAAAGTGCCCGCGGCCACATTTTTATAAATTACTCATGAACTACAAATCATTTTCCTATAAAAACACAATAGGAATAATTACTTTTAATTTGGGTGTAATGACGTCATTGCCACCTGCTGTGACGTCATCAAAGACAAAGGGTAGCTGATTTTTTAGGTATTAATGAAAAATGTCGTAGTTTAGAGTATGCTATGTTTTGAAAGTAGACAAGTATGTAAAATATATACAAAAATATTATAATTATGAAAAAAAGTCTAATTGTGAGATATATGTTAGGAGAAAATGAAATTTGATCACAATAAAAAATGTTTTTTTCCAATTCAAAACATCAATTTCTTCTTTTTTCTCAAAAGTAAGTATATTTCCCAAAATGAAGAATTAATCACAATAGGAATAAGATTGACTTTTAATTTGAGTGTTATGACGTCATTACCACCTGTAGTGACGTCATCAAAGACAAAGGGTAATTACGGACCAAAATATCAATTTTGGTCCGTAAATTATATATTCTGGTCTGTAAATCACACATCTGGTCCTCATTTTATCTTACACGTGTGATTACTTTCAAATGTTTATCAGCTGAATAATTTTTGACTAAAGGTTTAGCATAGAAGGAGATAACAAAAAATTATTTACTTTAAATATTTTACCCCCTGTTCACAAATGGCTTACCCCCGGAAATGTACAAAAAAATCCAAAAAATGTTTTTAGAATCAGAAAGTCCAATAAAAGTTAGGGAAAGTCACAAAATTTCTGGGTCTAATAATGAGTAGAAAAAAAATTTTTGAAAAAAGAAAAAGCCGCGGGCACTTTAAAAATTCCTAAAATATTTCCTCAACATTATGAAAATAATAATTTTCATTTCCACCTTTTTAATTTATCGCAAATTACTTTTCTTTTGAGTTATTACAGTATTGAGTGATTTGTTCTTTTTAAGTGATTTCTCTTTGATAGAGAAAATATAGCTTTTAAATATTTTAAGTTATTAAAGATAACAAGACTTATATTTACAAAAAATAATGGCTGTAGTAATTGCATAGTTCAGCATGACAAGCCAGATTATTAAAACGTTGCATGTTTATTATGTAGATTTGAATTTAAAAAGTGGTCCAAATATACCTCCTGTTTATCAGTTACCTTGATATAAGAATTTGGCTACATTTCGTTTAAAAATCATTTTTTAAGACATTTAACTATACAGATTATTCTAATTCTTTTCAAAAGTTAACATTTTCACAGAATATTTTAGCCTAAAAAAAAGAAAAGAAATCTTGTAGAATATATATAAAAGTAAGTCATGTTTCTATTTAGAAAACGAGATTTTGTACAAAATAAGGGACAAGAAATAATGTGAGTAGTAGATAATATTGAAGGACATTCCAGAGTTTACTTTGTTTTTGTATCTAGAAATAATCATTAATAAATTGGACATTACTTATTTTGTTTGATACTAAGTAATTCAAGAGCCCTTTGATCCTATGCTCTTTTATACTCTTATGCTAACAATTTGGGACTGACCACTCTCAAAAAACGAAAAAGACCTCCAAGGTAAATTATCTTCCTTTTCATTTTATTTTCCTAAGTTCAACTGAACATATTATAATGACAAATGTATTTTTCTTTTAAAAAATAATTTTGGCGTTAGGCGACTTTTTTGTTAGGGATCTTTTCGAAATTTTGGCGCCAATTTTAACTAATTACATTATTTCATTTTAAAACTTTAATTTCGCGCTCCTTATCGAAATATATAGCACATCCCTATTCTGCCTTGTCGCGGGTTATTTACGTTTTACACGCCACACTTATGTTTTCTTTTTAGATTCCAAGCAACTAATTGTATCACCTGCCTTTTTTAAATTAAGAAAATTGTTCGATGGCTCAGAAAGAAATACTCAAAGAGTCTTGATACTTGCCTACTGTCAAGACAACCTCGTTAAGAAAACAGACAATACTTCGTTCATTATTTCTTTCTTTTTTGTATCTCAAGCCTGAGAGACCAATGTAAACAAACATTCAAAAAATAAAAAAAAACAATTTAAACATACGTTTATCATTTGGAAAACGAAGCGAAAATAAAATCAACACGTTAAGCAGTAATTTGTACTTTATAAAACTTTAAAAAAGGTTTGTATGTAATAAAACTTACCATTTGGATAACTGGCGATATACGATACGATTCTGATGTGTAACACTATGTGGAACAAGACTGAGGAACAAGTTTTCATGTGTTCGGTTGTTTTTATAGCACATCGAAACGCCAAGGGAATAGTACTGATGCGTGTCTAATGAGGCACCTGGTTTTTACATGCAGAAGCTTATAACAAGCTATGTTCAGCGTAAAAGTTGCGCTTAAATAACCACCATGTAGTATATCTGCTTTGATTTTTTAAAAAATCTTTAGCGGCATTTTCAACCTATAAATCTTTTAAATTGTTGTTGAGTATTTTTTTTAAAGTTTTTTTTGGCTTTATTCGATTGTTAACATGTTTAAATTTGAAAAAATCACAAAATTTGGCCATAACAACGACTTAACAACCTTTTTGGGACTAATCTTTAAGCGTATTATCAACATTAAATTTCAACAAGTCATTACAATCCCGTAAAAGAAAATCTACGGGGTTTCGCCTGTTGCAACGGCTTAAATATTTCTTGAGAGCTTAGCTTAACTTAGTTTTGTCTGACAGGCAGGCAACGGCTATTATTATAGAGACAAAGCTTTGTGGTGACAATCAATACGCACAATGCAATAAATAATACATCACAAATAAGATATTCCACAAGTAATTTGTCAGCGTTTTAATTATAAACTAGCTATTCAGATTTCTCATTTCCGTGGAGTTTCGTGAAGGTGAATATATTTAAATAAATTGTTGTATATTGAGATCGCGCTAGGTAAAAAAAATTAAGAAAAGGAATTAGGTAAAATTTCTTTGAACGTTACTAACTTGCCTTCCATTCTTCTGCATATTACACCAAAATTAAAGAGGGTTTCCTTCCTTATTTCTAATACTAGGAGTGTACTATGACTTCCCAGGTACAACTTTAAAGACATACTTAACTCTCAAGAAGCTTCATTTGGTAATTTCTTTTAAATAATAAAGGGATAGTCTATAGTCCGTGATTATATCTGCGGACTCACCCGCAGTTTTTGTTTTGCTGAGTTTAAAGATTTATTGTTGTAGTAATTCGATACCGTAAATTTTATAAATTTAAGAATTTCTCTTTGTTGCCTTGCGCTAATGGACATTTGTTTAACTTGAATGTTGTCAACGGGTTTTAGCTAACCGAAGCGCATCTACTGACTAAAAATTTTTTTTGGTGTCTGACATAATATATTTGTCTAATTAAAATTAATCTCCACTTTTATTTGCGAGAATTTCTTGACGATTGTTTATCACTTTCGCCGCACATGCGCAGTGCATAGGACGCACGCATGCGCAATAGCTCTCATATATAACCCATACTTCACATGCTATATTCCTCGGTCTTTCATTTTGCTGGAAAGTTAACTACAATTGTATATCATTAAATGTTACGATGTTTAAGACAGTTTCTTTTCTTTTTTTCAAGTTCTTCATCAAATCGCCATGGGACTAACTTCGAAAGATTATACTTTACTGTCATCAAGTGAGCAACTAAAGTCAATTGGAGCAGCCAATTGCAACGCCCAATTTTTTTGAAAAACCATTCCGAGATTTTTGCGGCCACGCGGAAGGAATGTGTAAAGCAGAGAGCAGTGTTTATACCGCATATATTATACGGCAATACATTTTAAAAGCTGTGTGGCGTTGACGTCGGTAAGTCTGTTTTTGTCTTCTGAAAGCTGTTAATTTTTGTCTTTATATGTTAAGGTGAATATATTGTTACGTTTTCTAGCCACATACAAATCTTGAACTTACCAATGTCAAGATTTTGACTACGAAGTTTGATACGACAGCTTTTATCTTAGCCAGCATTATTTCTATTTGTGTTATTTTTACCAATCTGATTGTTACGAAGCTGCAACTGGGTGCTAACTAGCTAGCCATTTAGCTAACCTCTAGGTAAAAATTGAAAGCAGCCAAATGATACAGTTACCTAGCTTGCTACAACAAAATTTTCAAGTCTTTCTTACGCTTAATGAAAATGCAGTTTGTTACACCTTTTTCAATTGTCATGAAAACTTTTCCTGCAAATAAATAGCTCAGCGATTGTTTTAGCTGGACGGGTAACGACAGGCTGTTCCCTGAGTTTTTTATTTAAACCGAAGTTGCAATAAAGTTTTTTTGGAAAAAGGTATTACGCCAATACGCCTGTTCAACTCTGTTTAACTGTACTAAGCGGTTAGCCCAGTGTTAACAACAGACTGATGTTTTTGGAAAAAGTTGTTACGCCTATGCGCGTGTGCGACGTGGTTTACCTGTACTAAGGGGTCAGCCCACTTTGACAATTAATTTTTAAACTTTCTCGGGAATCACGCCTGTACGGATGTGCAACACTGTTTACCTGGACTAATTGCTCAGCCCTGTGTTTGCAATGCACTGTTTCTTGTGTTTTTATTTAAACAGAGTCTGCGAGAAAGTTTTTTTCAAAAGGGTAATATCCCTATGCGCCTGTGTAACACCGTTTAACTGTACTAAGCGCTCAGTCCAGTGTCACGATTAATTTTACGCGAAATAAAATAATATTGACCAATTGTTTTTGCTATGATAGAGTAACAACGGTTTGAAAACTCTGTTTTTATTTTAGCTATGGTAGCGGGAAAGTTATTGTTTGAAAAATATGCTACAGTCGCACAATGGTGTATGCGCTGTACTGAAGCGCTCCACCTGACCGGGTTGCGCAGATTGCGGTTTTTATTAAACGCTCCTTAGGGCGCTCAACAACAGTTACTTGTGGCTTAACCCGGCGTTTCGAAGCCGGGTTTCCCGGATAGTCTCTTTAATAATGACAGTAAATTGTGTCTGTCTTTGCGCAACATGGCACCGCAAGTAGCGAGACAGACGGAAATCCCTGCATCCCTCCCGATTTATTTCGAATCCCGTCGGACCTCGTTTTTTACCGGCTTTGTTTTGACTGCTCACGCGTAATAGACCATAACGAAGCTCCTTTTTCACTAATAACCAATCCAACTTCTTCGCAGCCTTAACATGCCGACGGAGTAAACATACTGCGCTTACGAAGGCCATTTTGCTTTGAAAGTAATTTTGTAGGGTTTGTAGGTCTCCTTTCACTCCTTTTTTCTTCTGAGTACTTTGTATCTTTAATTTCTGTATGTTTTCACATGTTTAGGTGAATATTTCATCACGTTCTCTAGCCATGTATAAATCTTAAACAAACCAATTTTAAGATTTTGGCTGGATATAAACGTAGATTTTGAGGCAGCATCTTACTTAAGGCAGCTAGCTATAGTTAGTTTTATTTATTCCTATACTTTTAAAGTTCTTATTCAATTTTGTATATTGTTATTTCTTGTTATGTTGAAGTTGTGTCCATCCAGCTAGCTCCTTAGCTACCTCTGGCTAAAAAGTTAAAGTAGCCAAATGCAGTTTGGCTACACCACAATTTTTAAATATTATGCTAAATGCAGTTAGGCAGCTACCACTTTTATTACTGTTATGAAAACTTAAAGTTATGAAAACTTCCGCTTCCTTATTTTTTTAACAGAAGTTGCAATAAAGTTTTGGTGTTACTCCTATACTCATGTGCGACATGGCTTACCCATACTAGGCGCTCAGTCCACCGTTAACAATGGGTTGTTTCCTGTGTTTCTGTTTAACAGAAGTTGCGATAACGTTTTGTCGGAAAAGGGTATTACACCTATATGGATGTGTCACATTGGTTACCTGTACTAAGCGCTCAGCTTAACATTTTATTTGAACTTTCACCGGAAACATTTTCTAAACAATAAAAAGGGTTGGCCAGTTGTTTTTGCTATGACGGGGTAACAACGAATTGTAATCCGTGCTTTCATTTCAGCGTTAGTTGTGGAAAGTTATTTTTTGAAAAATATATTACACCGGAAACACCTAAAGTTGTGTGCACTTCACTTGATTTATATAGCTGTACTAAAGTGATTTACCTGAATGCGTGGCACAGTTGACGGTTCTTATTAATCAGTCATCCGTGCGTTCAACGCCGGGTAACACAGTTACTTGTAGCTTAACCGGGCGTTTCAAAGAGAGTACTCTGTGTTTTGTAAACCAAAGCTGCAATGCAGTTTTTTGAAAAGCCTATTAAGCCTAAACGCATGTGCAACACGATTTACCTGTACTAAGCGCTCAGTCCAGTGTCACGATTAATTTGTTAACCTTTACTGAAACTTATTTTACAAAATAAAATAATATTGACCAATTTTTTTTGCTATGACGGGTTAACACTATAATGTTGCGTGCGCTTTACTCGATTCACGACATACTGCATACATGTACTAAAGCGCTCCACCTGAATGTTTGACACAGTTTGCGGTTCTTATTAAGCACTCCACTGGGCATTCAACAGCAGGCCACCCAGGTACTTGTAGCTTACTGGGCGTTTCCACGCCGGGTCCCCCGGCTAGTCTTTTTAATAATAGCCGCATTTTGTCTGTCTCTGCGCAAACATTGCATCGCAAGTAGCGAGGCACACGGAAAATCCCCGCGGCCTTGCAGCTTTATTTAGGATCCAGGCAGAACCCGTTTTTACCGGCTTTGTTTTGACCGCTAACGCGTAATAGACCAATTACGAGGCTCCATTTTCACTAAAAACCAATCCAATTTCTTCGCGGCCTCAACATGCCGATGGAGATAACATGCTACGCTTACGAAGCCAATTTTGGTTTGGAGGCAGCATCCTGGCTAAGCCAGCTAGCTATAGCTACCTTCCTTATACCTATCTTTTGCAGTTTTTATTCATTTTGGTATATTGTTATTTATTTGTTTGGGGTTGTAGCTATCTATCTAGCTCTTGGTACCTCTGATCCTAAAAGTTAAAGTAGCTAAATATAGGTTGGCTACAACAAAATTCGTAGTAACTCTAACCTTGTATTACTGTTATGAAAACTTATTTCGTGTACTAAGTACTCAGTCCAATGTTGAAGACGGGCTGTTTCCTGTGTTTCTGTTTAATCAAAGTTGCGATACAGTTCTTTTCGGAAAAGGGTATTATCTGCATAGAATATAGATATGGGACATTGTTTACCTGTACTAAGCACTCAGCCCGAAGTAAAAACACCATAGTATTATGTGCGCTTCACTTTATTTACGATATACTATATATCTAAACATATGGCGCAGTTTAAAGCTCTTATTAATCGTTCTGTTGGACGTTCAACGCCGGGTAACACAGTTATTTGCGGCTTAACGCAGGGTCCTCCGGCTAGTATATAAATATTTGAATTATATAGCTATCAAATTTATATGCGACACAGACTGTGTGAGCAACATACGGTCCTGTCAAAACACTGTATCAGTCTTTCCATTTTGTATTAGGAAAAAGACAGGTTTATATCCAGGACACAAGGCCAACCCGTTAGTAAAAGAGCGAAGCCTTTGCTAAGACCACGCCTGAGTATATTATTGTAACGATTTGTTGTACTATGAGTTGAATCATCAATCAAAAACGAAAGATATGCCATTATGGTACTACGCTATTGCTGTTTATCTCTAGATGATATATATCATCTAGAGATAAACAGCAATAGCGTAGTACCATAATGGCATATCTTTCGTTTTTGATTGATGATTCAACTCATAGTACAACAAATCGTTACAATAATATACTCAGGCGTGGTCTTAGCAAAGGCTTCGCTCTTTTATTACCGGATGGCCTTGTGTCCTGGATATAAACCTGTCTTTTTCCTAATACAAAATGGAAAGACTGATACAGTGTTTTGACAGGACCGTATGTTGCTCACACAGTCTGTGTCGCATATAAATTTGATAGCTATATAATTCAAATATTTATATACTAGCCGGAGGACCCTGCGTTAAGCCGCAAATAACTGTGTTACCCGGCGTTGAACGTCCAACAGAACGATTAATAAGAGCTTTAAACTGCGCCATATGTTTAGATATATAGTATATCGTAAATAAAGTGAAGCGCACATAATACTATGGTGTTTTTACTTCGGGCTGAGTGCTTAGTACAGGTAAACAATGTCCCATATCTATATTCTATGCAGATAATACCCTTTTCCGAAAAGAACTGTATCGCAACTTTGATTAAACAGAAACACAGGAAACAGCCCGTCTTCAACATTGGACTGAGTACTTAGTACACGAAATAAGTTTTCATAACAGTAATACAAGGTTAGAGTTATTACGAATTTTGTTGTAGCCAACCTATATTTAGCTACTTTAACTTTTAGGATCAGAGGTACCAAGAGCTAGATAGATAGCTACAACCCCCTAAACAAATAAATAACAATATACCAAAATGAATAAAAACTGCAAAAGATAGGTATAAGGAAGGTAGCTATAGCTAGCTGGCTTAGCCAGGATGCTGCCTCCAAACCAAATTGGCTTCGTAAGCGTAGCATGTTATCTCCATCGGCATGTTGAGGCCACGAAGAAATTGGATTGGTTTTTAGTGAAAATGGAGCCTCGTAATTGGTCTATTACGCGCTAGCGGTCAAAACAAAGCCGGTAAAAACGGGTTCTGCCTGGATCCTAAATAAAGCTGCAAGGCCGCGGGGATTTTCCGTGTGCCTCGCTACTTGCGATGCAATGTTTGCGCAGAGACAGACAAAATGCGGCTATTATTAAAAAGACTAGCCGGGGGACCCGGCGTGGAAACGCCCAGTAAGCTACAAGTACCTGGGTGGCCTGCTGTTGAATGCCCAGTGGAGTGCTTAATAAGAACCGAAAACTGTGTCAAACATTCAGGTGGAGCGCTTTAGTACATGTATGCAGTATGTCGTGAATGGAGTAAAGCGCACGCAACATTATAGTGTTAACCCGTCATAGCAAAAAAAATTGGTCAATATTATTTTATTTTGTAAAATAAGTTTCAGTAAAGGTTAACAAATTAATCGTGACACTGGACTGAGCGCTTAGTACAGGTAAATCGTGTTGCACATGCGTTTAGGCTTAATAGGCTTTTCAAAAAACTGCATTGCAGCTTTGGTTTACAAAACACAGAGTACTCTCTTTTGAAACGCCCGGTTAAGCTACAAGTAACTGTGTTACCCGGCGTTGAACGCACGGATGACTGATTAATGAGAACCGTCAACTGTACCACGCATTCAGGTAAATCACTTTAGTACAGCTATATAAATCAAGTGAAGTGCACACAACTTTAGGTGTTTCCGGTGTAATATATTTTTCAAAAAATAACTTTCCACAACTAACGCTGAAATGAAAGCACGGATTACAATTCGTTGTTGCCCCGTCATAGCAAAAACAACTGGCCAACCCTTTTTATTGTTTAAAAAATGTTTCCGGTGAAAGTTCAGATAAAATGTTAAGCTGAGCGCTTAGTACAGGTAACCAATGTGACACATCCATATAGGTGTAATACCCTTTTCCGACAAAACGTTATCGCAACTTCTGTTAAACAGAAACACAGGAAACAACCCATTGTTAACGGTGGACTGAGCGCCTAGTATGGGTAAGCCATGTCGCACATGAGTATAGGAGTAACACCAAAACTTTATTGCAACTTCTGTTAAAAAAATAAGGAAACGGAAGTTTTCATAACTTTAAGTTTTCATAACAGTAATAAAAGTGGTAGCTGCCTAACTGCATTTAGCATAATTTTAAAAATTGTGGTGTAGCCAAACTGCATTTGGCTACTTTAACTTTTTAGCCAGAGGTAGCTAAGGAGCTAGCTGGATGGACACAACTACAACATAACAAGAAATAACAATATACAAAATTGAATAAGAACTTTAAAAGTATAGGAATAAATAAAACTAACTATAGCTAGCTGCCTTAAGTAAGATGCTGCCTCAAAATCTACGTTTATATCCAGCCAAAATCTTAAAATTGGTTTGTTTAAGATTTATACATGGCTAGAGAACGTGATGAAATATTCACCTAAACATGTGAAAACATACAGAAATTAAAGATACAAAGTACTCAGAAGAAAAAAGGAGTGAAAGGAGACCTACAAACCCTACAAAATTACTTTCAAAGCAAAATGGCCTCGTAAGCGCAGTATGTTTACTCCGTCGGCATGTTAAGGCTGCGAGAAGTTGGATTGGTTATTAGTGAAAAAGGAGCTTCGTTATGGTCTATTACGCGTGAGCAGTCAAAACAAAGCCGGTAAAAAACGAGGTCCGCTGTCGTAGTTAGAGATGCTATGATTGTTAGAAGAAGTCCGTACAAAGTATGTAAAATAATACAAAAATATTATAATTTATGAATAACAAAGTCTAATTGGTGAGATATTATTGTTAGGAGAAAAGTGAAATTTGATTCACAATAAAAAATGTTTTTTTCCAATTCAAAACAAATTTCTTCTTTTTTCTCAAAAGTAAGTATATTTCCCAAAATGAAGAATTAATCACAATAGGAAATAAGATTGACTTTTAATTTGAGTGTTATGACGTCTATTACCACCTGTAGTGACGTCATCAAAAGACAAAGGGTAATTACGGAGCAAAATATCCAATTTTGGTCCGTAAATTATATATTCTGGTCTGTAAATCACAGCATCTGGTCCTAATTAATCTTACACGTGTGATTAACTTTCAAATGTTTATCACGCTGAATAATTTTGACTAAAGGTTTAGGCATAGAAGAAATAACAAAAAATTATTTAATTTAAATATTTTACCCCCTGTTCACAAATGGCTTTACCCCCGGAAATGTACAAAAAAAATCCAAAAAATGTTTTTAGAATCAGGAAAGGTCCAATAAAAGTTAGGAAAGTCACACAATTTCTGGGTCTAATAATGAGTAGAAAAAAAATTTTTTGAAAAAAGAAAAGCCGCGGGCACTTTAAAAATTCCTAAAATATTTCCTCAACATTATGAAAATAATAATTTTCATTTCCACCTTTTTAAATTTATCAAATTACTTTCTTTTGAGTTATTACAGTATTGAGTGATTTTGTTCTTTTTAAGTGATTTCTCTTTGATAGAGAAAATATAGCTTTTAAATATTTTAAGTTATTAAAGATAACAAGACTATAATTTACAAAAAATAATGGCTGTAGTAATTGCATAGTTCAGCATGACAAGCCAGATTATTTAAAACGTTGCATGTTTATTATGTAGATTTGAATTTAAAAAGTGGTCCAAATATACCTCCTGTTTATCAGTTACCTTGATATAAGAATTTGGCTACATTTCGTTTAAAAATCATTTTTTAAGACATTTAACTATAACAGATTATTCTAATTCTTTTCAAAGTTAACATTTTCGCAGAATATTTTAGCCTAAAAAAAAAAAAGAAATCTTGTAGAATATATATAAAAGTAAGTATGTTTTCTATTTAGAAAACGAGATTGTTCGTACAAGAATATAGGACAAGAAATAATGTGAGTAGTAGATAATATTGACATTCAGAAGTTTACTTTGTTTTTGTATCTAGAAATAATCATTTATAAATTGGACATTACTTATTTGTTTGATACTAAGTAATTTAAGGAGCCCTTTCATTCCTATGCCTTCTTCTTACTCTTATTGCTAACAATTTGGGACTGACCACTCTCAACAAAAACGAAAAAGACCATCCAAGGTAAATTATCTTCCTTGTCATTTTTTTTCCTAAGTTCAACTGAAACTATTTATAAGGACAAATTGTATTTTTCTGTTTTAAAAAATAATTTGGCGTTAGGCGACATTTTTTGTTAGGGAATCTTTTCGAAATTTTGGCGCCAATTTTAACTAATTACAATTATTTCATTTTAAAAACTTTAATTTCGCGCTCCTTATCGAAATATATAGCACATCCCTATTCTGCCTTATCGCAGGGTTATTTAGTTTTAACACGCCACACTTATGTTTTCTTTTAGATTCCAAGCAACTAATTGTAATCACCTGCCTTTTTTAAATTAAGAAAATTGTTCGATGGCTCAGAAAGAAATACTCAAAGAGTCTTGATACTTGCCTACTGTCAAGACAACCTCGTTAAGAAAACAGACAATACTTTCGTTCATTATTTCTTTCTTTTTTGTATCTCAAGCCTGAGAGACAATGTTAAACAAACATTCCAAAATAAAAAAAAACAATTTAAACATACGTTTATCATTTGGAAAACGAAGCGAAAATAAAATCAAGACGTTAAGCAGTAATTTGTACTTTATAAAACTTTAAAAAAGGTTTGGTATGTAATAAAACTACCATTGGATAACTGGCGATATACGATACGATTCTGATGTGTACGACTATGTGTAACAAGACTGAGGAACAAGTTTTCATGTGATTCAGTGTTGTTTTTTAGCACATCGAAACGCCAAGGAGATAGTACTGATGCGTGTGTCTATGAGGACACCCTGGTTTACATGCAGAGCTTATAACAAGCTATGTTCAGCGTAAAGTTGCGCTTAAATAACCACCATGTTAGTATAATCTGCTTTGATTTTTTAAAAAATCTTTAGGCGGCATTTTCAACTATAAATTCTTTAAGTTGTTGTTGAGTATTTTTTTTTAAAGTTTTTTTTGGCTTTATTCGATTGTTAACAGATGTTATAATTTGAAAAAAATCACAAAATTTGGCCATAACACAGACTTAACAACCTTTTTGGGACTATATCTTTAAGCGTATTATCAACATTAAAATTTCAACAAGTCATTACAAATCCCGTTAATAGAGAAAATCTACGCGGGTTTCGCCTGTTGCAAACGGCTTAAATATTTCTTGAGAGCTTAGCTTAACTTAGTTTTGTCTGACAGGCAGGCAACGGCTATTATTATAGAGAAGCAAAGCTTTGTGGTGAAATCAATACGCACAATGCAATAAATAATACAATCACAAATAGATATTCCACAAGTAATTTGTCAGCTCGTTTTAACCATTATAACTTAGCTATTCAGATTTCTCATTTCCGTGGAGTTTCGTGAGGGAATATATTTAAATAATTGTCTGTATATTGAGATCGCGCTAGGTAGAAAAAAAATTTAAGAAAGGAATTAGGTAAAATTTCTTGAACGTTACTAACTTGCTTCCATTCTTCTGCATATGTACACCCAAAATTAAAGAGGTTTCCTTCTTATTTCTAATACTAGGAGTCGGTAGTATGAGGCTTCCACGGTACAACTTTAAAGACATACTAACTCTCAATAAGCTTCTTTGGTAATTTCTTTAATAATAAAGGGATAGTCTATAGTCCGTTGAGTTAATCTGCGGACTCACGCCGCAGTTTCGTGTTTGCTGAGTTTAAAGTTTGTTTGTTAGTAATTCGATACCGTAAATTTTATAAAATTTAAGAATTTCTCTTTTGTTGCTTGCGCTAATGGACATTGTTTAACTTGAATGTTGTCAACGGGTTTTAGCTAACCGAAGCGCATCTACTGACTAAAAATTTTTTTGGTGTCTGACATTAAGATATTTGTCTAAATTAAGAATTAATCTCCACTTTTTATTCGAGAATTTCTTGACGATTGTTTATCACTTTCGCCGCACATGCGCAGTGCTTAGACGCACGCATGCGCAATAGCTCTCATATATAACCCATACTTCACATGCTATATTCCTCGGTCTTTCATTTTGCTGGAAAGTTAACTACAATTGATAATATCATTAAATGTTAACGATGTTTAAGACAGTTTCTTTTTCTTTTTTTCAAGTTCTTCATCTAATCGCATGGACTAACTCGAAAGATTACACTTTACTGTCATCAAGTGAGCAACTAAAAGTCAATTGGAGCAGCCAATTGCAAACGCCCAATTTTTTTGAAAAACCATTCCGAGATTTTTGCGGCCACGCGGAAGGAATGTGTTAAAGCAGAGAGCAGTGTTTATACCGCATAATATTATACGGCAATACATTTTAAAAAGCTGTGATGGCGTTGACGTCGGTAAGTCTGTTTTGTCTCTGATAAGCTGTTAATTTTGTCTTTATATGTTTAAGTGAATATATTGTTACGTTTTCTAGCCACATACAAATCTTGAACTTACCAATGTCAAGATTTTGACTACGAAGTTTGATACGACAGCTTTTTATCTTAGCCAGCATTATTTCTATTGTGTTATTTTTACCAATCTGTTGTTACGAAGCTGCAACTGGTGCTAACTAGCTAGCATTTAGCTAACCTCTAGGTAAAAATTGAAAGCAGCCAAATGATACAGTTACCTTAGCTTGCTACAACAAATTTTCAAGTTTTTCTTACGCTTAATGAAAATGCAGTTTGTTACACCTTTTTTCAATTGTCATTGAAAAACTTTTCCTGCAAATAAATAGCTCAGCGATTGTTTTAGCTGTGACGGGTAACGACAGGCTGTTCCTGAGTTTTTATTTAACCGAAGTTGCAATAAAGTTTTTTTGGAAAAAGTATTACGCAATACGCCTGTTCAATCTCTGTTTAACTGTCTACGAAGGCGGTTAGCCCAGTGTTAACAACAGACTGATGTTTTTGGAAAAAGTTGTTACGCCTATGCGCGTGTGCGACGTGGTTTACCTGTATAAAGGGGTCAGCCCACTTTGACAATTAATTTTTAAACTTTCTCGGGAATCACGCCTGTACGGATGTGCAACACTGTTTACCTGGACTAATTGCTCAGCCCTGTGTTTGCCAATGCATCTGTTTCTTGTTTTTATTTAAACAGAGCTGCGAGAAAGTTTTGTTTTCAAAGGGTATATCCCTCATGCGCCTGTGTAACACCGTTTAACTGTACTAAGCGCTCAGTCCAGTGTACGATTAATTTTACGCGAAATAAAATAATATTGACCAATTGTTTTTGCTATGATAGAGTACAACGGTTTGAAAACTCTGTTTTTTATTTAGCTATTGGTAGCGGGAAAGTTATTGTTTGAAAAATATTGCTACAGTCGCACAATGGGTGTATGCGCTGTACTGGAAGCGCTCCACCTGACGGGTTGCGCAGATTGCGGTTTTTATTAAACGCTCCTTAGGCGCTCAACAACAGTTACTTGTGGCTTAACCGGCGTTTCGAAGCCTGGTTTCCGGATAGTCTCTTTAATAATGACAGTAGATTGTGTTGTCTTTGCGCAACATGGCATCGCAAGTAGCGAGACAAGACGGAAAATCCCTGCATCCCTCCCGATTTCATCGAATCTCCGT
>JASGCC010002439.1:0-28399 GCA_030067915.1 Hydractinia echinata
AATCCCGGATCGGCGTATAGTGATGAATGTATACAAAGAAAGTAAGCAGGGAGTAAACTCATTTCCCGAACGATTTTTAAAATTATTTTTTCACCACTAAAACCCATGAGACTTGTAGTTTTCAAAAATATTTTCATTTTTGATGAGACGCCGAATGAAAGCAGTTTAATCGCCGGCAACCGAAAACCCGCGATTTCCCGTAAATCCCGGTCGGCCCGTATAGTCGAATGTATACAAAGAAAGTAAGCAGGGAGTAAACTCATTTCCCGAACGATTTTTAAAATTATTTTTTCACCACTAAAACCCATGAGACTTGTAGTTTTCAAAAATATTTTCATTTTTGATGAGACGCCGAATGAAAGCAGTTTAATCGCCGGCAACCGAAAACCCGCGATTTCCCGTAAATCCCGTATAGTCGAATGTATACAAAGAAAGTAAGCAGGGAGTAAACTCATTTCCCGAACGATTTTTAAAATTATTTTTTCACCACTAAAACCCATGAGACTTGTAGTTTTCAAAAATATTTTCATTTTTGATGAGACGCCGAATGAAAGCAGTTTAATCGCCGGCAACCGAAAACCCGCGATTTCCCGTAAATCCCGTATAGTCGAATGTATACAAAGAAAGTAAGCAGGGAGTAAACTCATTTCCCGAACGATTTTTAAAATTATTTTTTCACCACTAAAACCCATGAGACTTGTAGTTTTCAAAAATATTTTCATTTTTGATGAGACGCCGAATGAAAGCAGTTTAATCGCCGGCAACCGAAAACCCGCGATTTCCCGTAAATCCCGGTCGGCCCGTATAGTCGAATGTATACAAAGAAAGTAAGCAGGGAGTAAACTCATTTCCCGAACGATTTTTAAAATTATTTTTTCACCACTAAAACCCATGAGACTTGTAGTTTTCAAAAATATTTTCATTTTTGATGAGACGCCGAATGAAAGCAGTTTAATCGCCGGCAACCGAAAACCCGCGATTTCCCGTAAATCCCGTCGGCCCGTATAGTCGAATGTATACAAAGAAAGTAAGCAGGGAGTAAACTCATTTCCCGAACGATTTTTAAAATTATTTTTTCACCACTAAAACCCATGAGACTTGTAGTTTTCAAAAATATTTTCATTTTTGATGAGACGCCGAATGAAAGCAGTTTAATCGCCGGCAACCGAAAACCCGCGATTTCCCGTAAATCCCGTATAGTCGAATGTATACAAAGAAAGTAAGCAGGGAGTAAACTCATTTCCCGAACGATTTTTAAAATTATTTTTTCACCACTAAAACCCATGAGACTTGTAGTTTTCAAAAATATTTTCATTTTTGATGAGACGCCGAATGAAAGCAGTTTAATCGCCGGCAACCGAAAACCCGCGATTTCCCGTAAATCCCGGTCGGCCCGTATAGTCGAATGTATACAAAGAAAGTAAGCAGGGAGTAAACTCATTTCCCGAACGATTTTTAAAATTATTTTTTCACCACTAAAACCCATGAGACTTGTAGTTTTCAAAAATATTTTCATTTTTGATGAGACGCCGAATGAAAGCAGTTTAATCGCCGGCAACCGAAAACCCGCGATTTCCCGTAAATCCCGGTCGGCCGTATAGTCGAATGTATACAAAGAAAGTAAGCAGGGAGTAAACTCATTTCCCGAACGATTTTTAAAATTATTTTTTCACCACTAAAACCCATGAGACTTGTAGTTTTCAAAAATATTTTCATTTTTGATGAGACGCCGAATGAAAGCAGTTTAATCGCCGGCAACCGAAAACCCGCGATTTCCCGTAAATCCCGTATAGTCGAATGTATACAAAGAAAGTAAGCAGGGAGTAAACTCATTTCCCGAACGATTTTTAAAATTATTTTTTCACCACTAAAACCCATGAGACTTGTAGTTTTCAAAAATATTTTCATTTTTGATGAGACGCCGAATGAAAGCAGTTTAATCGCCGGCAACCGAAAACCCGCGATTTCCCGTAAATCCCGTCGTCCCGTATAGTGAATGTATACAAAGAAAGTAAGCAGGGAGTAAACTCATTTCCCGAACGATTTTTAAAATTATTTTTTCACCACTAAAACCCATGAGACTTGTAGTTTTCAAAAATATTTTCATTTTTGATGAGACGCCGAATGAAAGCAGTTTAATCGCCGGCAACCGAAAACCCGCGATTTCCCGTAAATCCCGTATAGTCGAATGTATACAAAGAAAGTAAGCAGGGAGTAAACTCATTTCCCGAACGATTTTTAAAATTATTTTTTCACCACTAAAACCCATGAGACTTGTAGTTTTCAAAAATATTTTCATTTTTGATGAGACGCCGAATGAAAGCAGTTTAATCGCCGGCAACCGAAAACCCGCGATTTCCCGTAAATCCCGTATAGTCGAATGTATACAAAGAAAGTAAGCAGGGAGTAAACTCATTTCCCGAACGATTTTTAAAATTATTTTTTCACCACTAAAACCCATGAGACTTGTAGTTTTCAAAAATATTTTCATTTTTGATGAGACGCCGAATGAAAGCAGTTTAATCGCCGGCAACCGAAAACCCGCGATTTCCCGTAAATCCCGGTCGGCCCGTATAGTCGAATGTATACAAAGAAAGTAAGCAGGGAGTAAACTCATTTCCCGAACGATTTTTAAAATTATTTTTTCACCACTAAAACCCATGAGACTTGTAGTTTTCAAAAATATTTTCATTTTTGATGAGACGCCGAATGAAAGCAGTTTAATCGCCGGCAACCGAAAACCCGCGATTTCCCGTAAATCCGGCTCGGCCCGTATAGTCGAATGTATACAAAGAAAGTAAGCAGGGAGTAAACTCATTTCCCGAACGATTTTTAAAATTATTTTTTCACCACTAAAACCCATGAGACTTGTAGTTTTCAAAAATATTTTCATTTTTGATGAGACGCCGAATGAAAGCAGTTTAATCGCCGGCAACCGAAAACCCGCGATTTCCCGTAAATCCCGTATAGTCGAATGTATACAAAGAAAGTAAGCAGGGAGTAAACTCATTTCCCGAACGATTTTTAAAATTATTTTTTCACCACTAAAACCCATGAGACTTGTAGTTTTCAAAAATATTTTCATTTTTGATGAGACGCCGAATGAAAGCAGTTTAATCGCCGGCAACCGAAAACCCGCGATTTCCCGTAAATCCCGTCGGCCCGTATAGTCGAATGTATACAAAGAAAGTAAGCAGGGAGTAAACTCATTTCCCGAACGATTTTTAAAATTATTTTTTCACCACTAAAACCCATGAGACTTGTAGTTTTCAAAAATATTTTCATTTTTGATGAGACGCCGAATGAAAGCAGTTTAATCGCCGGCAACCGAAAACCCGCGATTTCCCGTAAATCCCGGCTCGGCCCGTATAGTCGAATGTATACAAAGAAAGTAAGCAGGGAGTAAACTCATTTCCCGAACGATTTTTAAAATTATTTTTTCACCACTAAAACCCATGAGACTTGTAGTTTTCAAAAATATTTTCATTTTTGATGAGACGCCGAATGAAAGCAGTTTAATCGCCGGCAACCGAAAACCCGCGATTTCCCGTAAATCCCGTATAGTCGAATGTATACAAAGAAAGTAAGCAGGGAGTAAACTCATTTCCCGAACGATTTTTAAAATTATTTTTTCACCACTAAAACCCATGAGACTTGTAGTTTTCAAAAATATTTTCATTTTTGATGAGACGCCGAATGAAAGCAGTTTAATCGCCGGCAACCGAAAACCCGCGATTTCCCGTAAATCCCGGTCGCCGTAGTCGAATGTATACAAAGAAAGTACAGGGAGTAAACTCATTTCCCGAACGATTTTTAAAATTATTTTTTCACCACTAAAACCCATGAGACTTGTAGTTTTCAAAAATATTTTCATTTTTGATGAGACGCCGAATGAAAGCAGTTTAATCGCCGGCAACCGAAAACCCGCGATTTCCCGTAAATCCCGTATAGTCGAATGTATACAAAGAAAGTAAGCAGGGAGTAAACTCATTTCCCGAACGATTTTTAAAATTATTTTTTCACCACTAAAACCCATGAGACTTGTAGTTTTCAAAAATATTTTCATTTTTGATGAGACGCCGAATGAAAGCAGTTTAATCGCCGGCAACCGAAAACCCGCGATTTCCCGTAAATCCCGGTCGGCCCGTATAGTCGAATGTATACAAAGAAAGTAAGCAGGGAGTAAACTCATTTCCCGAACGATTTTTAAAATTATTTTTTCACCACTAAAACCCATGAGACTTGTAGTTTTCAAAAATATTTTCATTTTTGATGAGACGCCGAATGAAAGCAGTTTAATCGCCGGCAACCGAAAACCCGCGATTTCCCGTAAATCCCGTATAGTCGAATGTATACAAAGAAAGTAAGCAGGGAGTAAACTCATTTCCCGAACGATTTTTAAAATTATTTTTTCACCACTAAAACCCATGAGACTTGTAGTTTTCAAAAATATTTTCATTTTTGATGAGACGCCGAATGAAAGCAGTTTAATCGCCGGCAACCGAAAACCCGCGATTTCCCGTAAATCCCGTATAGTCGAATGTATACAAAGAAAGTAAGCAGGGAGTAAACTCATTTCCCGAACGATTTTTAAAATTATTTTTTCACCACTAAAACCCATGAGACTTGTAGTTTTCAAAAATATTTTCATTTTTGATGAGACGCCGAATGAAAGCAGTTTAATCGCCGGCAACCGAAAACCCGCGATTTCCCGTAAATCCCGTCGGCCCGTATAGTCGAATGTATACAAAGAAAGTAAGCAGGGAGTAAACTCATTTCCCGAACGATTTTTAAAATTATTTTTTCACCACTAAAACCCATGAGACTTGTAGTTTTCAAAAATATTTTCATTTTTGATGAGACGCCGAATGAAAGCAGTTTAATCGCCGGCAACCGAAAACCCGCGATTTCCCGTAAATCCCGTCGGCCCGTATAGTCGAATGTATACAAAGAAAGTAAGCAGGGAGTAAACTCATTTCCCGAACGATTTTTAAAATTATTTTTTCACCACTAAAACCCATGAGACTTGTAGTTTTCAAAAATATTTTCATTTTTGATGAGACGCCGAATGAAAGCAGTTTAATCGCCGGCAACCGAAAACCCGCGATTTCCCGTAAATCCCGTATAGTCGAATGTATACAAAGAAAGTAAGCAGGGAGTAAACTCATTTCCCGAACGATTTTTAAAATTATTTTTTCACCACTAAAACCCATGAGACTTGTAGTTTTCAAAAATATTTTCATTTTTGATGAGACGCCGAATGAAAGCAGTTTAATCGCCGGCAACCGAAAACCCGCGATTTCCCGTAAATCCCGTCGGCCGTATAGTCGAATGTATACAAAGAAAGTAAGCAGGGAGTAAACTCATTTCCCGAACGATTTTTAAAATTATTTTTTCACCACTAAAACCCATGAGACTTGTAGTTTTCAAAAATATTTTCATTTTTGATGAGACGCCGAATGAAAGCAGTTTAATCGCCGGCAACCGAAAACCCGCGATTTCCCGTAAATCCCGTATAGTCGAATGTATACAAAGAAAGTAAGCAGGGAGTAAACTCATTTCCCGAACGATTTTTAAAATTATTTTTTCACCACTAAAACCCATGAGACTTGTAGTTTTCAAAAATATTTTCATTTTTGATGAGACGCCGAATGAAAGCAGTTTAATCGCCGGCAACCGAAAACCCGCGATTTCCCGTAAATCCCGTATAGTCGAATGTATACAAAGAAAGTAAGCAGGGAGTAAACTCATTTCCCGAACGATTTTTAAAATTATTTTTTCACCACTAAAACCCATGAGACTTGTAGTTTTCAAAAATATTTTCATTTTTGATGAGACGCCGAATGAAAGCAGTTTAATCGCCGGCAACCGAAAACCCGCGATTTCCCGTAAATCCCGTATAGTCGAATGTATACAAAGAAAGTAAGCAGGGAGTAAACTCATTTCCCGAACGATTTTTAAAATTATTTTTTCACCACTAAAACCCATGAGACTTGTAGTTTTCAAAAATATTTTCATTTTTGATGAGACGCCGAATGAAAGCAGTTTAATCGCCGGCAACCGAAAACCCGCGATTTCCCGTAAATCCCGTATAGTCGAATGTATACAAAGAAAGTAAGCAGGGAGTAAACTCATTTCCCGAACGATTTTTAAAATTATTTTTTCACCACTAAAACCCATGAGACTTGTAGTTTTCAAAAATATTTTCATTTTTGATGAGACGCCGAATGAAAGCAGTTTAATCGCCGGCAACCGAAAACCCGCGATTTCCCGTAAATCCCGTATAGTCGAATGTATACAAAGAAAGTAAGCAGGGAGTAAACTCATTTCCCGAACGATTTTTAAAATTATTTTTTCACCACTAAAACCCATGAGACTTGTAGTTTTCAAAAATATTTTCATTTTTGATGAGACGCCGAATGAAAGCAGTTTAATCGCCGGCAACCGAAAACCCGCGATTTCCCGTAAATCCCGTATAGTCGAATGTATACAAAGAAAGTAAGCAGGGAGTAAACTCATTTCCCGAACGATTTTTAAAATTATTTTTTCACCACTAAAACCCATGAGACTTGTAGTTTTCAAAAATATTTTCATTTTTGATGAGACGCCGAATGAAAGCAGTTTAATCGCCGGCAACCGAAAACCCGCGATTTCCCGTAAATCCCGTCCGTATAGTCGAATGTATACAAAGAAAGTAAGCAGGGAGTAAACTCATTTCCCGAACGATTTTTAAAATTATTTTTTCACCACTAAAACCCATGAGACTTGTAGTTTTCAAAAATATTTTCATTTTTGATGAGACGCCGAATGAAAGCAGTTTAATCGCCGGCAACCGAAAACCCGCGATTTCCCGTAAATCCCGTATAGTCGAATGTATACAAAGAAAGTAAGCAGGGAGTAAACTCATTTCCCGAACGATTTTTAAAATTATTTTTTCACCACTAAAACCCATGAGACTTGTAGTTTTCAAAAATATTTTCATTTTTGATGAGACGCCGAATGAAAGCAGTTTAATCGCCGGCAACCGAAAACCCGCGATTTCCCGTAAATCCCGGATCCCGTATAGTCGAATGTATACAAAGAAAGTAAGCAGGGAGTAAACTCATTTCCCGAACGATTTTTAAAATTATTTTTTCACCACTAAAACCCATGAGACTTGTAGTTTTCAAAAATATTTTCATTTTTGATGAGACGCCGAATGAAAGCAGTTTAATCGCCGGCAACCGAAAACCCGCGATTTCCCGTAAATCCCGTATAGTCGAATGTATACAAAGAAAGTAAGCAGGGAGTAAACTCATTTCCCGAACGATTTTTAAAATTATTTTTTCACCACTAAAACCCATGAGACTTGTAGTTTTCAAAAATATTTTCATTTTTGATGAGACGCCGAATGAAAGCAGTTTAATCGCCGGCAACCGAAAACCCGCGATTTCCCGTAAATCCCGTATAGTCGAATGTATACAAAGAAAGTAAGCAGGGAGTAAACTCATTTCCCGAACGATTTTTAAAATTATTTTTTCACCACTAAAACCCATGAGACTTGTAGTTTTCAAAAATATTTTCATTTTTGATGAGACGCCGAATGAAAGCAGTTTAATCGCCGGCAACCGAAAACCCGCGATTTCCCGTAAATCCCGTATAGTCGAATGTATACAAAGAAAGTAAGCAGGGAGTAAACTCATTTCCCGAACGATTTTTAAAATTATTTTTTCACCACTAAAACCCATGAGACTTGTAGTTTTCAAAAATATTTTCATTTTTGATGAGACGCCGAATGAAAGCAGTTTAATCGCCGGCAACCGAAAACCCGCGATTTCCCGTAAATCCCGTATAGTCGAATGTATACAAAGAAAGTAAGCAGGGAGTAAACTCATTTCCCGAACGATTTTTAAAATTATTTTTTCACCACTAAAACCCATGAGACTTGTAGTTTTCAAAAATATTTTCATTTTTGATGAGACGCCGAATGAAAGCAGTTTAATCGCCGGCAACCGAAAACCCGCGATTTCCCGTAAATCCCGTATAGTCGAATGTATACAAAGAAAGTAAGCAGGGAGTAAACTCATTTCCCGAACGATTTTTAAAATTATTTTTTCACCACTAAAACCCATGAGACTTGTAGTTTTCAAAAATATTTTCATTTTTGATGAGACGCCGAATGAAAGCAGTTTAATCGCCGGCAACCGAAAACCCGCGATTTCCCGTAAATCCCGTATAGTCGAATGTATACAAAGAAAGTAAGCAGGGAGTAAACTCATTTCCCGAACGATTTTTAAAATTATTTTTTCACCACTAAAACCCATGAGACTTGTAGTTTTCAAAAATATTTTCATTTTTGATGAGACGCCGAATGAAAGCAGTTTAATCGCCGGCAACCGAAAACCCGCGATTTCCCGTAAATCCCGTATAGTCGAATGTATACAAAGAAAGTAAGCAGGGAGTAAACTCATTTCCCGAACGATTTTTAAAATTATTTTTTCACCACTAAAACCCATGAGACTTGTAGTTTTCAAAAATATTTTCATTTTTGATGAGACGCCGAATGAAAGCAGTTTAATCGCCGGCAACCGAAAACCCGCGATTTCCCGTAAATCCTCGTATAGTCGAATGTATACAAAGAAAGTAAGCAGGGAGTAAACTCATTTCCCGAACGATTTTTAAAATTATTTTTTCACCACTAAAACCCATGAGACTTGTAGTTTTCAAAAATATTTTCATTTTTGATGAGACGCCGAATGAAAGCAGTTTAATCGCCGGCAACCGAAAACCCGCGATTTCCCGTAAATCCCGTATAGTCGAATGTATACAAAGAAAGTAAGCAGGGAGTAAACTCATTTCCCGAACGATTTTTAAAATTATTTTTTCACCACTAAAACCCATGAGACTTGTAGTTTTCAAAAATATTTTCATTTTTGATGAGACGCCGAATGAAAGCAGTTTAATCGCCGGCAACCGAAAACCCGCGATTTCCCGTAAATCCTCGGCCCGTATAGTCGAATGTATACAAAGAAAGTAAGCAGGGAGTAAACTCATTTCCCGAACGATTTTTAAAATTATTTTTTCACCACTAAAACCCATGAGACTTGTAGTTTTCAAAAATATTTTCATTTTTGATGAGACGCCGAATGAAAGCAGTTTAATCGCCGGCAACCGAAAACCCGCGATTTCCCGTAAATCCCGTATAGTCGAATGTATACAAAGAAAGTAAGCAGGGAGTAAACTCATTTCCCGAACGATTTTTAAAATTATTTTTTCACCACTAAAACCCATGAGACTTGTAGTTTTCAAAAATATTTTCATTTTTGATGAGACGCCGAATGAAAGCAGTTTAATCGCCGGCAACCGAAAACCCGCGATTTCCCGTAAATCCCGTATAGTCGAATGTATACAAAGAAAGTAAGCAGGGAGTAAACTCATTTCCCGAACGATTTTTAAAATTATTTTTTCACCACTAAAACCCATGAGACTTGTAGTTTTCAAAAATATTTTCATTTTTGATGAGACGCCGAATGAAAGCAGTTTAATCGCCGGCAACCGAAAACCCGCGATTTCCCGTAAATCCCGTCGCCGTATAGTCGAATGTATACAAAGAAAGTAAGCAGGGAGTAAACTCATTTCCCGAACGATTTTTAAAATTATTTTTTCACCACTAAAACCCATGAGACTTGTAGTTTTCAAAAATATTTTCATTTTTGATGAGACGCCGAATGAAAGCAGTTTAATCGCCGGCAACCGAAAACCCGCGATTTCCCGTAAATCCCGTATAGTCGAATGTATACAAAGAAAGTAAGCAGGGAGTAAACTCATTTCCCGAACGATTTTTAAAATTATTTTTTCACCACTAAAACCCATGAGACTTGTAGTTTTCAAAAATATTTTCATTTTTGATGAGACGCCGAATGAAAGCAGTTTAATCGCCGGCAACCGAAAACCCGCGATTTCCCGTAAATCCCGTATAGTCGAATGTATACAAAGAAAGTAAGCAGGGAGTAAACTCATTTCCCGAACGATTTTTAAAATTATTTTTTCACCACTAAAACCCATGAGACTTGTAGTTTTCAAAAATATTTTCATTTTTGATGAGACGCCGAATGAAAGCAGTTTAATCGCCGGCAACCGAAAACCCGCGATTTCCCGTAAATCCCGTATAGTCGAATGTATACAAAGAAAGTAAGCAGGGAGTAAACTCATTTCCCGAACGATTTTTAAAATTATTTTTTCACCACTAAAACCCATGAGACTTGTAGTTTTCAAAAATATTTTCATTTTTGATGAGACGCCGAATGAAAGCAGTTTAATCGCCGGCAACCGAAAACCCGCGATTTCCCGTAAATCCCTCGGCCCGTATAGTCGAATGTATACAAAGAAAGTAAGCAGGGAGTAAACTCATTTCCCGAACGATTTTTAAAATTATTTTTTCACCACTAAAACCCATGAGACTTGTAGTTTTCAAAAATATTTTCATTTTTGATGAGACGCCGAATGAAAGCAGTTTAATCGCCGGCAACCGAAAACCCGCGATTTCCCGTAAATCCCGGCTATAGTCGAATGTATACAAAGAAAGTAAGCAGGGAGTAAACTCATTTCCCGAACGATTTTTAAAATTATTTTTTCACCACTAAAACCCATGAGACTTGTAGTTTTCAAAAATATTTTCATTTTTGATGAGACGCCGAATGAAAGCAGTTTAATCGCCGGCAACCGAAAACCCGCGATTTCCCGTAAATCCCGTATAGTCGAATGTATACAAAGAAAGTAAGCAGGGAGTAAACTCATTTCCCGAACGATTTTTAAAATTATTTTTTCACCACTAAAACCCATGAGACTTGTAGTTTTCAAAAATATTTTCATTTTTGATGAGACGCCGAATGAAAGCAGTTTAATCGCCGGCAACCGAAAACCCGCGATTTCCCGTAAATCCCGTATAGTCGAATGTATACAAAGAAAGTAAGCAGGGAGTAAACTCATTTCCCGAACGATTTTTAAAATTATTTTTTCACCACTAAAACCCATGAGACTTGTAGTTTTCAAAAATATTTTCATTTTTGATGAGACGCCGAATGAAAGCAGTTTAATCGCCGGCAACCGAAAACCCGCGATTTCCCGTAAATCCCGTATAGTCGAATGTATACAAAGAAAGTAAGCAGGGAGTAAACTCATTTCCCGAACGATTTTTAAAATTATTTTTTCACCACTAAAACCCATGAGACTTGTAGTTTTCAAAAATATTTTCATTTTTGATGAGACGCCGAATGAAAGCAGTTTAATCGCCGGCAACCGAAAACCCGCGATTTCCCGTAAATCCCGTATAGTCGAATGTATACAAAGAAAGTAAGCAGGGAGTAAACTCATTTCCCGAACGATTTTTAAAATTATTTTTTCACCACTAAAACCCATGAGACTTGTAGTTTTCAAAAATATTTTCATTTTTGATGAGACGCCGAATGAAAGCAGTTTAATCGCCGGCAACCGAAAACCCGCGATTTCCCGTAAATCCCGTATAGTCGAATGTATACAAGAAAGTAGCAGGGAGTAAATCATTTCCCGAACGATTGTTTAAAATTATTTTTCAACCACTAAAACCATGAGACTTGTAGTTTTCAAAAAATTATTTTCATTTTGATGAGACGCCGAATGAAAGCAGTTTAAATCGCCGGCAACCGAAAACCGCGCGATTTCCGTAATCCGGCTCGGGCCGTATAGTGGAATGTATACAAAGAAGTACCCAGGGAGTAAACTCATTTCCCGAACGATTTTTAAAATTATTTTTTTCACCACTAAACCCATGAGACTTGTAAGTTTTCAAAAATATTTTCATTTTTGATGAGACGCCGAATGAAAGCAGTTTAATCGCCGGCAACCCAACATGTCCGCGATTTCCCGTAAATCCGGGCTCGGCCTATAGTCGAATGTATACAAAGAAAGTACCCAAGGAGTAAACTCATTTCCGAACGATTTTTAAAATTATTTTTCACCACTAACCATGAGAACTTGTAGTTTTCAAAAATTTTCATTTTTGATGAGACGCCGAATGAAAGCAGTTTAATCGCCGGCAACCGAAAACCCGCGATTTCCCGTAAATCCCTCGGCCGTATAGTCGAATGTATACAAAGAAAGTAAGCAGGGAGTAAACTCATTTCCCGAACGATTTTTAAAATTATTTTTTCACCACTAAAACCCATGAGACTTGTAGTTTTCAAAAATATTTTCATTTTTGATGAGACGCCGAATGAAAGCAGTTTAATCGCCGGCAACCGAAAACCCGCGATTTCCCGTAAATCCCGTATAGTCGAATGTATACAAAGAAAGTAAGCAGGGAGTAAACTCATTTCCCGAACGATTTTTAAAATTATTTTTTCACCACTAAAACCCATGAGACTTGTAGTTTTCAAAAATATTTTCATTTTTGATGAGACGCCGAATGAAAGCAGTTTAATCGCCGGCAACCGAAAACCCGCGATTTCCCGTAAATCCCGTATAGTCGAATGTATACAAAGAAAGTAAGCAGGGAGTAAACTCATTTCCCGAACGATTTTTAAAATTATTTTTTCACCACTAAAACCCATGAGACTTGTAGTTTTCAAAAATATTTTCATTTTTGATGAGACGCCGAATGAAAGCAGTTTAATCGCCGGCAACCGAAAACCCGCGATTTCCCGTAAATCCCGTATAGTCGAATGTATACAAAGAAAGTAAGCAGGGAGTAAACTCATTTCCCGAACGATTTTTAAAATTATTTTTTCACCACTAAAACCCATGAGACTTGTAGTTTTCAAAAATATTTTCATTTTTGATGAGACGCCGAATGAAAGCAGTTTAATCGCCGGCAACCGAAAACCCGCGATTTCCCGTAAATCCCGATAGTCGAATGTATACAAAGAAAGTAAGCAGGGAGTAAACTCATTTCCCGAACGATTTTTAAAATTATTTTTTCACCACTAAAACCCATGAGACTTGTAGTTTTCAAAAATATTTTCATTTTGATGAGACGCCGAATGAAAGCAGTTTAATCGCCGGCAACCGAAAACCCGCGATTTCCCGTAAATCCCGGGCCCGTATAGTCGAATGTATACAAAGAAAGTAAGCAGGGAGTAAACTCATTTCCCGAACGATTTTTAAAATTATTTTTTCACCACTAAAACCCATGAGACTTGTAGTTTTCAAAAATATTTTCATTTTTGATGAGACGCCGAATGAAAGCAGTTTAATCGCCGGCAACCGAAAACCCGCGATTTCCCGTAAATCCCGTATAGTCGAATGTATACAAAGAAAGTAAGCAGGGAGTAAACTCATTTCCCGAACGATTTTTAAAATTATTTTTTCACCACTAAAACCCATGAGACTTGTAGTTTTCAAAAATATTTTCATTTTTGATGAGACGCCGAATGAAAGCAGTTTAATCGCCGGCAACCGAAAACCCGCGATTTCCCGTAAATCCCGTATAGTCGAATGTATACAAAGAAAGTAAGCAGGGAGTAAACTCATTTCCCGAACGATTTTTAAAATTATTTTTTCACCACTAAAACCCATGAGACTTGTAGTTTTCAAAAATATTTTCATTTTTGATGAGACGCCGAATGAAAGCAGTTTAATCGCCGGCAACCGAAAACCCGCGATTTCCCGTAAATCCCGTATAGTCGAATGTATACAAAGAAAGTAAGCAGGGAGTAAACTCATTTCCCGAACGATTTTTAAAATTATTTTTTCACCACTAAAACCCATGAGACTTGTAGTTTTCAAAAATATTTTCATTTTTGATGAGACGCCGAATGAAAGCAGTTTAATCGCCGGCAACCGAAAACCCGCGATTTCCCGTAAATCCCGTATAGTCGAATGTATACAAAGAAAGTAAGCAGGGAGTAAACTCATTTCCCGAACGATTTTTAAAATTATTTTTTCACCACTAAAACCCATGAGACTTGTAGTTTTCAAAAATATTTTCATTTTTGATGAGACGCCGAATGAAAGCAGTTTAATCGCCGGCAACCGAAAACCCGCGATTTCCCGTAAATCCCGTATAGTCGAATGTATACAAAGAAAGTAAGCAGGGTAAACTCATTTCCCGAACGATTTTTAAAATTATTTTTTCACCACTAAAACCCATGAGACTTGTAGTTTTCAAAAATATTTTCATTTTTGATGAGACGCCGAATGAAAGCAGTTTAATCGCCGGCAACCGAAAACCCGCGATTTCCCGTAAATCCCGGATCGGCCCGTATAGTCGAATGTATACAAAGAAAGTAAGGCAGAGTAAACTCATTTCCCGAACGATTTTTAAAATTATTTTTCACCACTAAAACCCATGAGACTTGTAGTTTTCAAAAATATTTTCATTTTTGATGAGACGCCGAATGAAACAGTTTAATCGCCGGCAACCGAAAACCCGCGATTTCCCGTAAATCCCGTATAGTCGAATGTATATACAAAGAAAGTAAGCAGGGAGTAAACTCATTTCCCGAACGATTTTTAAAATTATTTTTTCACCACTAAAACCCATGAGACTTGTATTTTCAAAAATATTTTCATTTTTGATGAGACGCCCGAATGAAAACAGTTTAATCGCCGGCAACGAAAACCCGGCGATTTCCCGTAAATCCCCGTATAGTCGACGATGTATACAAAGAAAGTAAGCAGGGAGTAAACTCATTCCCGAACGATTTTTTAAATTATTTTTCACCACTAAAACCCATGAGACTTGTAGTTTTCAAAAATATTTTCATTTTTTGATGAGACGCCGAATGAAAAGCAGTTTAATCGCCGCGGCACACCGAAAACCCGCGATTTCCCGTAAATCCGGCTCGCCCGTATAGTCGAATGTATACAAAGAAAGTAAGCAGGAGTAAACTCATTTCCCGAACGATTTTTAAAATTATTTTTTCACCACTAAAACCCATGAGACTTGAGTAATATTTTCATTTTTGATGAGACGCCGAATGAAAGCAGTTTAATCGCCGGCAACCGAAAACCCGCGATTTCCCGTAAATCCCGTATAGTCGAATGTATACAAAGAAAGTACCACAGGGGAGTAAAACTCATTTCCCGAAGATTTTTAAAAAATTATTTTTTCACCACTAAAAACCATGAGACTTGTAGTTTTCAAATATTTTCATTTTTGATGAGACGCCGAATGAAAACCAGTTTAATCTCCGGAAACGAAAAACCCGCGATTTCCCGTAAAATCCCGGGCTCGGCCCGTAGTCGAATGTATACAAAGAAAGTACCCAGGAGTAAACTCATTTCCCGAACGAATTTTTAAAAATTATTTTTTCACCACTAAAACCCAATGAGACTTGTATTTTCAAAAATATTTTCAATTTGTTGATGAGACGCCGAATGAAAGCAGTTAATCGCCGCAACCGAAAACCCGCGATTTCCGTAATCCCCGTATAGTGCGAATGTATTACAAAGAAAGTAAGCAGGGAGTAAACTCATTTCCCCGAACGATTTTTAAATATTTTTTCACCACTAAAACCCATGAGTGCTTGGTAGTTGGTTCAAAGATATTTTCATTTTTGATCGAGGACGCCGAATGAAAGCAGTTTAATCGCCGGCAACCGAAAACCCGCGATTTCCCGTAAATCCCGTCGGCCCGTATAGTCGAATGTATACAAAGAAAGTAAGCAGGGAGTAAACTCATTTCCCGAACGATTTTTAAAATTATTTTTTCACCACTAAAACCCATGAGACTTGTAGTTTTCAAAAATATTTTCATTTTGATGAGACGCCGAATGAAAGCAGTTTAATCGGCAACCGAAAACCCGCGATTTCCCGTAAATCCCGTATAGTCGAATGTATACAAAGAAAGTAAGCAGGGAGTAAACTCATTTCCCGAACGATTTTTAAAATTATTTTTCACCACTAAAACCCATGAGACTTGTAGTTTTCAAAAAATATTTTCATTTTTGATGAGACGCCGAATGAAAGCAGTTTAATCGCCGGCAACCGAAAACCCGCGATTTCCCGTAAATCCCGTATAGTCGAATGTATACAAAGAAAGTAAGCAGGGAGTAAACTCATTTCCCGAACGATTTTTAAATTATTTTTTCACCACTAAAACCCATGAGACTTGTAGTTTTAAAAATATTTTCATTTTGATGAGACGCCGAATGAAAGCAGTTTAATCGCCGGCAACCGAAAAACCGCGATTTCCCGTAAATCCCGTATAGTCGAATGTATACAAAGAAAGTAAGCAGGGAGTAAACTCATTTCCGAACGATTTTTAAAATTATTTTTTCACCACTAAAACCCAGACTTGTAGTTTTAAAAATATTTTCATTTTTGATGAGACGCCGAATGAAAAGCATTTAATCGCCGGCAACCGAAAACCGCGATTATCCCGTAAATCCCGTAATAGTCGAATGTATACAAAGAAAGTAAGCAGGCCCAGGAGTAAACTCATTTCCCGAACATTTATATAATGAAATTTTTTCACCATAAAAACCCATGAGACTTGTAGTTTCAAAAAATTTTCATTTTTGAATAGACGCCCGGAGAAACAGTTTAATCGCCGCAACCGGAAAACCCGCGATTTCCCGTAAATTCCCGGACTCGCCCGTATAGTCGTAATGTATACCAGCAAAATACGCAGAGAGTAAACGCATTTCCCGAACGATTTTTAAAAAGTTATTCTTTTCAAACCAAAACCAATAACTTTAAGTTTTAGAAATATTTTCATTTGTTGATGTAGACGCCGAATGAAATGCAGTTTAATCGCCGGCAATCGATAAACCCGCGATTTCCGTAAATCCCGCATAGTCGAAATGTATACAAATAAATAAGAGGGAGTAATACTTCATTCCCAGAACGATTTATATTTGAAATTCATTTCCACTAAAACTCACATGAGACTTGCATTAGTTTCAATAAATATTGTTCATTTTTGTATGGACGCCGAATGAAACAATTTAAATCGCGGACACCGCAAACGGCAAGATTTCCCGTAAATTATGCCTCGAGTGCGAAGTGGATGTATTACAAAGAAAGTAGGTGAGTAATTAGTACTATTTCCGATGATTTTTGAAAATTATTTTTTCACCACTAAAACTCTAACTTGAGTTTTCAAATATTCCATTTTTGAATGAAGACGCCGATGAAACCAGTTTAATCTCGTGAACCGAAAACCCGCTATTTCCCCGTAAATCCGGCTCGCCGTTTAGTGGAAATGATACAAAGAAAGTAGCCCAGGAAGTAAACTACATTCCCGACGATTTTTTAAAATTATTTTTTCAACCACTAACCCATGAGAATTGTAGTTTTCAAAAATGTTTTCAATTTTTGATGAAGACGGTCGAATGAAAAGCAGCTTTATGCCGCGAACCGAAATCCGCGCATTTCCCGTAAAATCGGCCGCCGTATAGTGAATGTATACAAGAAGTAACCTAGAGTAAACTCATTTCCCGAACGATTTTTAAAAATTATTTTTTCACCACACAAAGCCCATGTAGAACTTGTAGTTTTTAAAATATGTTTTCATATTTGAATGCAACGCCGAATGAAAACCATTTATCATCGCGGATAACCCAAAAACCCGCGATTTCCCAGTAAATGCACGGCTTCGGTCCATATAGTGGAATGTATAACAAAGAAAGTAACCCAGGGAAGTAAACTGCATTTCCGGAACGAGTTTTTAAAGGTTATTTTTGTCAGTCACTAAAACTCCATGAACTTCGTGACGTTTTCCAAAATTATCTTTATTTTTGATAGACGCGAATGAAACCACTGTAATTCCGCGAATCGAAAACCTCCGAATTTCCCGTAGAATCTCCCGGGCTCCGCCCTATAGTCGAAATGATCAAAAGAAAGTACCGCTAGGGAAAATTTAAAAACCAAAATTTCCCGAAAGATTTTTTTGAAATAAATTTTTTTCACCACTAAAACCCCATTAGACTGTAGTTTTAAAAATTTTCATTTTAGATGAGACGCCGAATTGAAAGCATCTAATCCCGCAAACGCGAAAACCCGCGATATTCCGTATCCGAACTCGCCCGTATAAGTCGAATGTATACAAAGAAAGAAGCAGAATGAGTAAAACTCATTCCCGCGAACCGGATTTTACAATTATTTTTTTCACCCTACTAAAACAATGGAGACCTTGCATGTTTTCATGAGAGAATATTTCTATGTTCATTTTATGAGTACGCTAGAATGAAAGTCATCTTAATCGCACACGCATATTCTAAACCCGCGATTTCCCGTAAAGGCTGCCCGTTAGTGCGATGGTATAGCAAGAAAGATCACCACTATGCCACGCCAGCCGCAGGGTAAAACTCATTTCCCGAACGATTTTTAAGAATATTCTTTTCACACTAAATCGCATGAAGTACTTGCATTTTTCAAAAATATTTTTCATTTTGTGATCGCGAGAACATAATGCGCCGAATACGAAAGCCCATTATCCGAATCCCGATTGAATATACAAGAAGCTCAGTGAACTATCCGAGCGAATATTATCTTCAGCCCTAAAAGTATTCACTGCAGTTCAATTCTGTCGGTATATTCTGATGTGAGGAAACTTACGAACTACTAACACATTGAAATCCGCTCGCCGCTCTAGGAATGTAAACAATGCAGGGTATTATCCCGACGGATTTTTGAAATTATCTTTTCTTTCACTAAAACCCATGAGAACTTTGTAGTTTTCAAAAAGTTTTCATTTTATGAGGAGACGCCGAATGACATTTACAATTCTCGCGCGAACGAAAAACCCGCATTTCCCAGTAAATCGGCTCGGCCTGTATATGTCGGATATGTTAGACAAGCAAAGTACCAGGGAGTAAACTCTTTAACCCGAACGATTTTAAAATTATTTTTCACCACTAAAACCCATAGAACTTGTAGTTATGATAAAAATAGTTGTTTCATTTTTGCATTGAGGACGCCGAATGACAGCATGTTAATCGCCGGCACCGCGCGAAACCGCGATTGCGCCGTCAAATCCCGTCCGTTATCCAAATTAGCAGCACAACACACGAAAGTAGCCAGGGAGGTAAACTTCATATTTCCGCGAACGATTTTTAAATAATAGTATTCTTTTCTTACGCACTACAAGACGCCATGAGACTTGTAGTGTTCATATAAATTTTCATTGTTGAATGAGCGGGCGAAATTAATAGAGTTTAATGCCGCATATCCGAAACGCCAGGAATTTCCGTAAATACGCGTATAGTGAATGTATACAAAGAAAGTACCAGCAGCAGTGAGTAAACTGCATTTCCCGAAGATTTTTAAAATTATCTTTTCACACTAAACTCATGGCACTCCTTGCATTTTCAAAAAATATTGTTCATTTTGGATTGAGAACGCCGAATGAAACCAGTATATCGTCTCGGAAATCCGAAGAAATCCCGCGATTCTCATCCGTAAATCCCGGGACTTCGGTGCCGTATAGTGGATAATGTATAGCACAACGAAATGTACCCAGCAGAGTATACATCATTTCCCGAAGGAGAACTCTTTGAAAATTATTTTTTCATAGCGAAAACCATGACGACTTGATAGTTTTAAAAATTTTCTCATTATTTGATGAGAGCGAAGTGAAAGCAAGTTTAATCCTTCCGCAATCCTGGAAAGCCCGCGATCCGATCCTCGCGTATCCGATATGCGAGTGTTTACAAGAGAAGTTAAGAGTGAGTAAACTACATTCCGAAGAGTTTTTTAAAATTATTTTCACCACTAAAACCAGTAGACTGCAGTTTTCTCAAAATATTCTCTCTTTGATGAACCGGCCGAATGAAAAACCGTTTTATATCTCCCGGAAAGCGATCAACCCGCGGATTTCCCGTAAATTCCAGTCGCCCGTATAGTGATACTGATACAATAGAAAGTACCACAGGCGAGTAAACTCATTTCCCGAACAATTTTAAACTTATGATTTTTCACCACTAAAACCCATGAACTTGTTATTTAAAAAATATTGGTCTCTCGATTGAATTCTAACCGACGGACACTACGAAAGCCGCCTTTGAAATTTCTTAGAGCAAAAGGAGCAGTACACCATTATACACACAATTTCAGCACACAATTTTTCACAGGATAGAAACGTTTCAAGATAATCCTTGAAGACCCGAGACTAGCATATTCCAAGTACGAAATGCACGCGTATATCGCCATATGTATACAGAAAGCTAAGATGGGAGCTAATATTCTTTCCAACGTTAAAGAATTAATTTCAAGCATATAAACACCATCGCTCGAGACCGATTATCCAGATATCGTTCAATTCACAAATATATTCTCAAGATTTTGCCAAAACCACGCTATTCTGATGAAACCGCGCGAACATGAGAACGCAGTTAATTCCCGGAATACGACGAAAACCCGCGATTTCCCGTAAATCCGCGGTGTAGGTCCGAAGATGTAGACAATGAAAGTAAGCCCAGTGGAGTAACACTCAATTCTCCCGATACGAATTTTTAAAATTATTTTTTCACCACTAAAAACCCATGAGATACTTGTAGTTTCCAAAAAGTTTTCATTTTTGAGTGATACGCCGAAGGACAGAAATATTGCAGTTCGCAATCCGACCGCAACATTAAACCCGCGATAATCCCGTAATCGCGTATAGTCGAGATTATACAAAGAAAGTAACCAGGGATAAAACTCATTTCCCCGTAAGACGATTTTTAAAATTATTTTTCACCAAGCTAAAACCCCGAAGAACTTGGTAGTTTCTAAAAATTTTTCATTCTTTTTGATGAGACGCCGAATAAGAAGCAAAGTTTAATCGCCGCAACCGAAACCGCGATTCCCGTAAATCCGACTCGGCCCCGTGATAGTCGTAATAACGAAGAGAAATCAGTCAGCGAGAGTATAAATCAGTTTCCCGACAGCGAATGTTTAACAATTATTCTGTTTCACCATAAAACGATGAGACTGTCAGCTTTTTCAAAAATCAATATTCAGGTTTATTTCTGATTGAAGGACGGCCGAAGAAAGCGTTTAATCCCGGCAACGACCGAAAACCCGCGAGTTCAATTCCCGTCCGCTAATCCGTCGATTACGTGAATGTATGAGCGAAGAAAGTACCAGGGAGTAAGACTCATTTCCAGAACGGATTCTTCAAAATTAATTTTTTCACCACTTAAAACCCGATCGAAGACTTTGTAGTTTTCAAAAAATGTTTCATGATTGATGAACGCCGAATAAAAAGCCAGTTTCAAGTCGCCGGCAGACCGAGAAACCCCGCATATTTCCGTAATTGACGGCTGCCGTATAGTCGGAATGTATACAGGAAAGGTAGCAGGAGTAAGACCATTGTCCCGAACGATTTTATAAAGATTTTTTATTTTTTTTTTTCGACCAACATAAAAACCCATGAGATACTTGTATGTTTTCAAAAAATAGTTTCATTTTTGATGAGGCGCGCGATGAATAAGCAGTTTTAATTCGGCCGAGCAAACCGAAAACCCGACGATTTCCCGTAAATCCGTGGCTCGCCCGTATAGATCGAATGTTACAAAAGAGAAGCAGGGGAGTAAACTCATTTACCCGACACTGAATTTTAAATTATTGTTTCAGCCACTAAACCCAGGAGTACTGTTAGTTTTCAAAATAATGTTCATTTTTGATGAGACGCACGCATGAAAGCAGTTTAATCGCCGCAACGCGACAACCCGCGATTTTCCGTAAATCCCGTAATTCAGTCGAATGTAATACAAAGAAAGTATGATGCAGGGAGTAAACTACATATACGCGCTGACCCATCAAAAATTCATGACGTGGCACCATACAAAAAACCTCAATGAACTTGTCAGTTTTTACAAAAATATTTTATTCTCTGTAGAAAACGCCGAAATGAAAACAGTTTATTCTCCGGCCAACCGAAAAACCCGCGATGTTCCCGTAAAACCGGTCCTTAGTCGGACATGTACTACCAAAGAAAGTAGCAGGGAGTAAGAATCATTTCCCGAACGATTTTTAAAATTATTTTTTCACCACTAAAAACCATGAGAACTTGTAGTTTTCAAAAATGTTTTCATTTTGATGAGACGCCGAATGAAAGCAGTTTAATCTCCGGAACCGAAAACCCGCGATTTCCCGTAAATTCCCGTATAGTCGAATGTATACAAAGAAAGTAAGCAGGGAGTAGAACACATTTCCCGAACGGATTTTTAAAATTATCTCTTTCACCACTAAAACCCATGAGACTTGTAGTTTTCAAAAATGTTCATTTTTGATGAGAGACGCCGAATGAAAGCAGTTTAATCGCCGGCCAACCGAAAACCGCGATTTCCCGTAAATCCGGCTCGCCGTTATAGTCGAATGTATACAAAGAAAGTAAGCAGGGAGTAAACTCATTTCCCGAACGATTTTTTAAATTATTTTTTCACCACTAAAAACCATGAGACTTGTAGTTTTCAAAAAATATTTTCATATTTTGATTGAGACGCCGAATGAAAGCAGTTTAATCGCCGGCAACCGAAAGCCCGCGATTTCCCGTAAATCCCGGATAGTCGCCGTTAAATGTATACAAAGAAGTAAGCAGGAGTAACTCATTTCCCGAACGGGCATTTTTAATATTTATTTTTTCACCACTAAAACCCATGAGACTTGTAGTTTTCAAAAATATTTTCATTTTTGATGAGACGCCGAATGAAAGCAGTTTAATCGCCGGCAACCGAAAACCGCGATTTCCCGTAAATCCCCGTATAGTCGAATGTATACAAAGAAAGTAAGCAGGGAGTAAACTCATTTCCCGAACGATTTTTAAAATTATTTTTTCACCACTAAAACCCATGAGACTTGTAGTTTTCAAAAATATTTTCATTTTTGATGAGACGCCGAATGAAAGCAGTTTAATCGCCGGAAACCGAAAACCCGCGATTTCCCGTAAATCCCGGCTCGGCCCGTATAGTCGAATGTATACAAAGAAAGTAAGCAGGGAGTAAACTCATTTCCCGAACGATTTTTAAAATTATTTTTTCACCACTAAAACCCATGAGACTTGTAGTTTTCAAAAATGTTTTCATTTTTGATGAGACGCCGAATGAAAGCAGTTTAATCGCCGGCAACCGAAAACCCGCGATTTCCCGTAAATCCCGTATAGTGGAATGTATACAAAGAAAGTACGCAGGGAGTAAACTCATTTCCCCGAACGATTTTTAAAATTATTTTTTCACCACTAAAACCCATGAGACTTGTAGTTTTCAAAAAATTTTTCATTTTTGATGAGACGCCGAATGAAAGCAGTTTTAATCGCCGGCAACCGAAAACCCGCGATTTCCCGTAAATCCCCGTATAGTCGAATGTATACAAAGAAAGTAGCAGGGAGTAAACTCATTTCCCGAACGATTTTTAAAATTATTTTTTCACCACTAAAACCCATGAGACTTGTAGTTTTCAAAAATATTTTCATTTTTGATGAGACGCCGAATGAAAGCAGTTTAATCGCCGGCAACCGAAAACCCGCGATTTCCCGTAAATCCCGTATAGTCGAATGTATACAAAGAAAGTAAGCAGGGAGTAAACTCATTTCCCGAACGATTTTTAAAATTATTTTTTCACCACTAAAACCCATGAGACTTGTAGTTTTCAAAAATATTTTCATTTTGATGAGACGCCGAATGAAAGCAGTTTAATCGCCGGCAACCGAAAACCCGCGATTTCCCGTAAATCCCGTATAGTCGAATGTATACAAAGAAAGTAAGCAGGGAGTAAACTCATTTCCCGAACGATTTTTAAAATTATTTTTTCACCACTAAAACCCATGAGACTTGTAGTTTTCAAAAATATTTCATTTTTGATGAGACGCCGAATGAAAGCAGTTTAATCGCCGGCAACCGAAAACCCGCGATTTTCCCGTAAATCCCGCGTATAGTCGAATGTATACAAAGAAAGTAAGCAGGGAGTAAACTCATTTCCCGAACGATTTTTAAAATTATTTTTTCACCACTAAAACCCATGAGACTTGTAGTTTTCAAAAATATTTTCATTTTTGATGAGACGCCGAATGAAAGCAGTTTAATCGCCGGCAACCGAAAACCCGCGATTTCCCGTAAATCCCGTATAGTCGAATGTATACAAAGAAAGTAAGCAGGGAGTAAACTCATTTCCCGAACGATTTTTAAAATTATTTTTTCACCACTAAAACCCATGAGACTTGTAGTTTTCAAAAATATTTTTCATTTTTGAATGAGACGCCGAATGAAAGCAGTTTAATCGCCGGCAACCGAAAACCCGCGATTTCCCGTAAATCCCCGGTATAGTCGAATGTATACAAAGAAAGTAAGCAGGGAGTAAACTCATTTCCCGAACGATTTTTAAAATTATTTTTTCACCACTAAAACCCATGAGACTTGTAGTTTTTCAAAAATATTTTCATTTTTGATGAGACGCCGAATGAAAGCAGTTTTAATCGCCGGCAACCGAAAACCCCGCGATTTCCCGTAAATCCCGTATAGTCGAATGTATACAAAGAAAGTACCAGGGAGTAAACTCATTTCCCGAACGATTTTTAAAATTAATTTTTTCACCACTAAAACCCATGAGACTTGTAGTTTTTCAAAAATATTTTCATTTTTTGATGAGACGCCGAATGAAAGCAGTTTAATCTCCGGCAACCGAAAACCCGCGATTTCCCGTAAATCCCCGTATAGTCGAATGTATACAAAGAAAGTAACCCAGGGAGTAAACTCATTTCCCGAACGATTTTTAAAAATTATTTTTTCACCCACTAAGAACCCATGAGACTTGTAAGTTTTCAAAAATATTTTCATTTTTGATGAGACGCCGAATGAAAGCAGTTTAAATCGCCGCCAACCGAAAACCCGACGATTTCCCGTAAATCCCCCGGCCGTATAGTCGAATGTAATACAAAGAAAGTAAGCAGGGAGTAAACTCATTTCCCGAACGATTTTTAAAATTATTTTTTCACCACTAAAAACCGCATGAGACTTGTAGTTTTCCAAAAATATTTTCATTTTTGATGAGACGCCGAATGAAACCAAGTTTAATCGCCGGAAACCCGAAACCCGCGATTTCCCGTAAATCCCGGCTCGGCCCGTATAGTGGATGTATACAAAGAAAGTACCGCAGGGAGTAAACTCATTTCCCGAAACGATTTTTAAAATTATTTTTTCACCACTAAAACCCATGAGACTTGTAGTTTTCAAAATGTTTTCATTTTTGATGAGACCGCCGAATGAAAGCAGTTTAATCGCCGGCAACCGAAAAACCCGCGATTTCCCGTAAATCCGGCTCGGGCCCGTATACGTCGAATGTATACAAAGAAAGTAAGCAGGGAGTAACTCATTTCCCGAACGATTTAAAATATTTTTTCACCACTAAAACCCATGAGACTTGTAGTTTTCAAAAATGTTTTCATTTTTGATGAGACGCCGAATGAAAGCAGTTTTAATCGCCCGGCAACCGAAAACCCGCGATTTCCCGTAAATCCCGTGGTATAGTGGAATGTATACAAAGAAAGTAAGCAGGGAGTAAACTCATTTCCCGAACGATTTTTAAAATTATTTTTTCACCACTAAAACTCATGAGACTTGCTAGTTTTCAAAAATATTTTCATTTTTGATGAGACGCCGAATGAAAGCAGTTTAATCGCCGGAAACCGAAAACCCGCGATTTCCCCGTAAATCCGGGCCGGCCGTATAGTGGAATGTATACAAAGAAAGTAAGCAGGGAGTAAACTCATTTCCCGAACAGATTTTTAAAATTATTTTTTCACCACTAAAACTCCATGAGACTTTGTAGCTTTTCAAAAATATTTTCATTTTTGATGAGACGCCGAATGAAAGCAGTTTAATCGCCGGCAACCGAAAACCCGCGATTTCCCGTAAATCCCGGCTCGGCCGTTTAGTCGAATGTATAACAAAGAAAGTAAGCAGGGAGTAAACTCATTTCCCGAACGATTTTTAAAATTATTTTTCACCACTAAAACCCATGAGACTTGTAGTTTTCGAAAATTTTTCATTTTTGATGAGACGGCCGATTGAAACCAGTTTTAATCTCCGGAAACCGAAAAATCCCGCTATTTCCCGTAAAATCCCGGGCTCGGCCCGTTTTAGTGGAATGTATACCAAAGAAAGTAACCACAGGGAGTAAACTCATTTCCCGATTTATTTTTAAAAATTAATTTTTTTAGCCGACTAAAAAAACACCATGAGACTTGTAGTTATTCAAAATTGTTTTCTTTTTGATGAGACCCGAAATGAAAGGCAAGTTTAATCGCCGGCAACCGGAAAACCCCGAGATTTCCCGTAAATACCACGTATAGTCGACAATGTATACAAAGAAATAAGCAGGGGAGTAAACTGCAGTTTCCGAACGATTTTTTAAAATTAATTTTTTTACCACTAATCCATGAGACTTGTAGTTTTCAAAAAATATGTCTTCATTTTTGATGAGAACGCCGATTGAAACAAAGTTTAATCCTCCGGAACCGAGAAAACACGCGATTTCGCGTAAATACCGGGCTTGGCACGTATTAGTGGAAATGTGTAGCAAAGAAAGTACCAGCAGGGAGTAAACTCATTTCCCGACCGATTTTTTAACAATTCTTTTTTCAACACTAAAACCCATGAGACTTGTAGTTTTCAAAAATTTTTTCATTTTTGATGAAGACGCCAATGAAAGCAGTTTAATCTCCGAAACCGAAAACGCCCGCCGATTTCCGTAAATCCCGCTCGGTCCGTATAGTCGAATGTATACAAAGAAGTAGCCCAGGGAGTAAACTCATTTCCGAACGATTTTTTAAATTATTTTTTCACACCACTAAAACCCATGAGACTTGTAGTTTTTCAAAAATATTTTTCATTTTTTTGAGACGCCGATGGAAAAATAGTTTAATCGCCGGCAACCGAAAACCCGCGATTTCCCGTAAAGTCCGAAGGCCTAAAGTCGTAATGTATCACAAAGAAATATAAGCCAGGGAGCTAAACACATCATTCCCGAACCGATTTTTAAAATTATTTTTTCACCCACTAAAAACCCATGAGACTGGTAGTTTTCAAAAAATTTTTCATTTTGATGAACGCCGAATGAAACAGTTTAATCCGGAAACCGAAAAACGCCCGCGATTTCGCCGTAAAATCCCGTATAGTCCGAATGTATACAAAGAAAGTAAGCACGGGAGTAAACTCTTTCCGATGTCGGCCGATACGTATTTTTTAAAAATTAATTTATTTTCACCACTAAAACCCCATGAACATCGGTGTAGTTTTCCCAAAATGTTTCAATTTTTTTGATTGAAAGACGCTGACTGAAAAAGCAAGTTTAATCCCGGACTACCGAAAACCCGCGATTTCCCCTACAATCCCGGCTCGGCCCCATCACGGAATGTAATAACAAAGAAGAAGATTACACAGGGAAGATAAACTCAATTTTCCCGTAAATGAATTTTATGAATTATTTTTTCACCACTAAAACCCAATTGATCCTTGTAGTTTTCTAAAATATTTTCATATTTTTGATGGATAGACCGGAGATGTAAAGTATTTAATCGTGGCCAAACCGAAGAAGCCCGCGATGTGGTCTCCTGTAAATATCGGCTCGGCCGATATAGTGGAATAGATATAAAGAAACCCAACCGTACACGGGAGTACTAACTCATTTCCGCGAAGCAGATTTTTTAAATTGAATTTTCAGTACAACACTAGGGAAAAGACCCATGAGACGTTGTAAGTACTTATTAATAAATTATTTTATTTTTTGATGAGAAGACCGAATGAAAGACAGTTTTAAAGTCGCCCCCCCGGCGGAACCAGCGAACACCTCAGCAGCATAGTCCGCGATAAATCCCGTATAAGATAGAATCGTATAAAGAAAGATAAGCAGGGAAGTAACCAATTCCCGACACTCTTTTAAAATTCATTTTTTTCAGCCCAGCCGATAAAATCCCACATGAGACATCGTCAGTTCTTTCAAACAAATTCATTTTTTGATGAAACGTGGCCGATGAAACCAAGTTTAATCCTCCGGAAACCGAAAACCGCGATTTCCCGTAAATATCCCGGGCTCGGTCCGTATTAGTGGAATGTAATACAAAGTAAAGTACCCAGGGAAGTAAACATCATTTCCCGAACGATTTTTGAAATTAATGTTTTCAACCGCACTAAAACCCATGAGATTGGTAACGTTTTCAAAAATATTTTCCATTTTTTGAATGAGACGCCGAATGAAACCAGTTTAATCTTCCGGAAATCCGAAAACCGGCGATTTCCCGTTAAAATCCCGGGCTCGGCCCCGTATTAGTGGAATGTATATCAAGAAAGTCCCAGGGAGTAACTTCATTTCCCGAACGAATTTTTTAAATTAATTTTTTCACCACTAAAAACCCATGAGACTTGTAGTTTTCACAAAAAAATATTTTCATTTTTGATAGAGGACCGCCGAATGAAAGCAGTTTTAATCGCCGGCAAACCGAAAAACCCGCGAATTCGCGAAAATC
>JASGCC010002440.1:0-28388 GCA_030067915.1 Hydractinia echinata
TGAGCAAGCACACAGAAGCCGCTAATAATATTGGTTCAATATCCCCAAAAATAAAAAGAAAAGTGTAGATAAGATTTATATAAAGAAAGAAATCTATAAAATAAATTATATTTATAAAAGAAATTCAATTGCTTCGATAATTATATATAGAATATATTTGCACTATCCACTTTTGCATTTGCATCGTGTTTACTACCATATTACAATAGTAAAAGCCTACTATATAAGCAAAGAATATGAAAAAACATATTGCTGAAGAGCAACCAATAAGTTTTGAATTTACAAAGGAAAACACTCAAAAATCACAAATAGAAATTGCAAAATATCCGCAAGGTAAACAAAAAAGTGCGGTAATGCCTTTGTTAGATATTGCACAAGATCAAATGGGTGGATGGATTCCAACGGTAGCAATGAGTTATATTGGCCGATATTCTTAAAATTACAGCTATTGAAGTATATTGAAGTTAGCTTCCTTTTATAGTATGTATAACCTTGCTCCAGTTGGGAAATATCTTGTGCAGATCTGTCGGACCACCCCTTGCTGGCTTTGTAATAGTGAAAAAGTTTTATCGGCGTGCAAAGAATTTTTAGGTATAAAAATTGGTCAAACCACAACAGATCAACTTTTCACTTTATTAGAAGTAGAATGCTTAGGGGCCTGTATTAATGCACCCGTCATTCAAATTAATAAAGATACTATGAAACCTCAACGAAGATAAAATTATTGAGATCCTCTCCCAGTTAAAGAAAAAAAGATAAGATAACATATTACCATTTGCATTATAGGTACCATAAATATATTCAAATAGAGAGAATTTTGAGAAAAAACATTAAAATAGGTCAGCTTTGAATTTTTACCTATGATAGTCTGAGCATTCGTGATAATTCATATTCCCATGATTACATCGGTATAGATATCTTTATATACTCGCTTGTGCTTCTTGAATTGTATTTTTATATAAAAATTGTTTTTCGTGTTCTATCAACCACCTTTTACGAGCGATGCCACCACTATACCCTCCAATATCACCATTACTTTTAATAATACGGTGGCATGGGATTACAATTGAAAATCTATTGGCAGCATTGGCGTTAGCCACAGCCCTGTATGCACTCTGTTTACCAACGGCATGCGCTTGCTCCATATAGCTTCTGGTCTGACCATATGGAACACGCTGCAGCTCTTCCCAAGCAAGCCTTTGAAAAGAACCACCCAAAAAGCTTTATCACTGTTGTGAATTTTTGTAGTGCACCGTCGAAATAAGATGTCATTTCAGATTGAATTGACATGATGGGCTTAGTCTTACCTATGACAATAGATGCTTGCATTTCTATACGCAGGTTCCTTACTCTTCTCTGCAAGCGTTGACGATCGATAAATTCTAAGAAATACAACTTTATATCATCGCCAATCGCCATCATATAGCCAAGCTTTGAGTCAATTAAAGATGCCTTAAGAAAAATACGGTATTGAGAGGTGTCTAATGAAACTTCACTAATGATTTTTGAAAAAATTTCTTGAGCTGCACTCATAAACAAACCTCAGACCTATATCAAAATTGACATTATAAAAGATTTTTTACCATGAAAAACTCACTATATTAAAGCAAGCAGGTGCAAATAATAGCCATAATTAGCCTTGGCGTGCTTTCATTCGGGGATTTTTTTTGTTACAAACATATATTCTTTTTCCCCTTTTTGCCAAATAAGTATTTCTCTTATCACGGTTCTTGACAGAACGTAGAGAACTATACAACTTCATATTCTTTACAAAATAAACTATTATCTATTCATACTAATAAGATATAAAAGATTAGTCAAGAACTGAGAATAACGAGATATTAATATTACTTCTCAACATCACGAAATAATGTTATCAAGGAAGATATGAAATACTAGGTTATACATATAAATTTTATACTTCTCTCTGCAATTGTTTAAGTACTGCTAACAAAATCACTGCATTGTATAACAAAAGAAGTGTTTTTAGGCAATATTATATATTGTGGGCTACACACCTTCGAGAAATTTACCGAAGGTTTTTAGATGAGGGTCACATATTTTTATTGTGTTTTTATGAAAAAACCATTGTTATCTATATTTATTTATCTCCCTAAAATATTTTAATGGACTGATATTTTGTGTCTATTCAACTATAGCCTCTCTCAAGTAATTCCTTTATATATTTTGATTATATATATTGCGAAATTCAACATTTATATAATATATATTATATATATAATGAATACACCTTTATCAAGTTACTTGTGGTGAGTATAAGATAAGTGATATAAATATGTTATATAATCATGAGTGTTAAGCATGAACAAAATTATTCTATATATTGCCACCTCTTTGGATGGTTTTATTGCTGATAAAGGTGGTGGTGTTGATTGGCTTGCTGAGTTTGATGCACTGAATGAAAATCTTGGGTATCAGGGAATTTATGGAATCTATTTCGGTGTGATGATGGGTAGCCGCACTTATCAACAGATACTAGGGTTCGATGAATATATATGGAATGATAAAAAAACATATATCTTCACATCTCAAATTTTACACAGTCAACATTCTAATATTACCTTTATCCAAAGTGAACCACGTACGTTAATAGATAAATTTGAAAAAAATAGTGGAAAATATTTTCCTCTTAGGAGGGGCTGAACTTATTAAGTCTTTTGCGAGGGATAAGCTTATTGATGAGTGCATTATTACGGTAATACCAAAAAAATTAGGTGGACGGCATTGCGCTTATGCTTCCTTATGGAAATTTTATTTTAACTGATACAAAACAGTGTATAAAAGGTATTGTGCAAAAATTTTATATAAAGAAACCATAAGCATCTATCTATAAATACCCTTTGATTAATCTCAGCTGGTAAAATTGATTGAGGTGAAAATCTCATCTATATTAGCTCAAGTGTTTATACTAAATAATAAAAGATTTTTTATGTTGGAATGGAAAGTGTCTAATGTAAGGGAAGATTATCAACTATCCTTACAATATATGCAAGAAAGAGTGGGAGGGATTATTGCTGCCAAGGATCCAGAATTAGTGTGGTTTCTTGAATATCCACCTATATATACAGCAGGGACTAGCGCTCAGTGTAATGAACTGATAGATGCGAAATTTCCAATATACTCTACGGGTAGAGGCGGAAAATTCACCTACCATGGTCCTGGACAATTGATAATTTATATGTTGATTGATTTACGTTAAAAAATATGCAAAGGACATAAGGCTATATGTGTATAATTTAGAGCAGGTTATAATTGATGTTTTATTTGACTTTGCTATCAATGCTCAAAGAATTGATGGTAAGGTAGGTATCTGGATAGATGTTGATGGTAAATATAAAAAAATCGGTTGCTATAGGCATAAGAGTAAGGAAATGGGTGACATATCACGGTATATCATTTAATATTAACCCCAATTTAAATCACTATAAGGGAATTGTGCCTTGCGGGGTTTCTGATTATGGTATTACTTCTTTATATGATCTAGGAATTGAAGTAAAAAAAGAAGAAGTGATTGCTAATCTAAAACAAAAAATACAGAAAAATTTTATTTTGTTAAATGCAGTAATAACATTGCAAATTGTTAAATATTCCTTGTCTTATTATAGCGATTAATATAATATTGAATCTTGATAGCTTTGCAAGTTATAAGAAAGAATATGAATGATTTCCAAGAATTAAATAACATGGAACTAATACGCACAGTAAATGATGAGGCGTATAAAAGAAATTTGAGTACAGAAGATGTCTTCACAGTTTTAGAAGAAGCTATAAGATTAGCAATAAAACAGAGGTATGGAAATAGCAAGCTGAAGGTAAGTATTAGTCGAAAAACAGGCTCTATATCTGTTTTCAAGCAAGTGATGGTTGTTGTTGATGATGTAGATAGTAGCTATATTTATAGTAAAGCACTCAGTGAAAAAGCTGGGGGTGGTGTTGATGAAAATATTGATGTTGAAAGATGTTTATGAGGTGATGAAAATTTTCAGAGGCAAAGATTAGATATTCAGATGAAGAGGTAAAGTTAGGTACTATTATTTCGGAGAGATTGCCGGGCATTGAATTTGGAAGATTGGCGGTGAGATCTGCAAGACGCACAATAATGACGCTTATCAAGGAATTAGAGCAGAAAAAACAATATGAAAAGTATAAGGATAGGGTAGGCGATATCGTTGTTGGGTCTTCACGTAAGGTCGGAAAGGGTGGAATCGTGGTGGATTTGGGCGATGCAGAAGCTTATTTACCATCCAGGTATATGATCAAAGGAGAGAGTTTCAAACAATCTGAATCGATCAAAGCAATTATTTTGTCGGTGAAATATAATGGTGATAATTCTCAGATAACCCTCTCGCGTACTGATAAAGATTTTATAGGAGGCTTATTTAAACAAGAAGTCCCTGAAATATATGACGGGTATAATAAAAATTCATGCTATTGCCAGAGACCCTGGGTCAAAGGCAAAGATTGCGGTGCATTCCTCTGATCGAAACATTGATCCCATTGGTGCTTGTGTTGGGATTCGTAGTAGCAGAATACAAGCAATAATCAAGGAAATTAACGGTGAAAAGATTGATATAATTGTTTACTCAGAAGATTTAGAAGAATTTGTTGTAAATGCAATATCCCCAGCACGTGTTATTAAACCTATTATAGATGAGAATAAAAGGTGTATTGAATTAATGTCGAACAGGATCAATTAAGCTTAGCTATTGGAAAAGGTGGGCAAAATGTAAGATTGGCTTCTGAATTAGTAGGATGGAAAATTGATATATTAAATGAACATGACGCCTCTAGTAAGAGGTTGAAAGAGTTTAGTAATAATACAGATATTCTAGTTCAAGCTTTAAACGTTGAAGAAATTATTGCACAGTTATTAATTACAGAGGGTTTTCATTCTGTAGAGGATGTTGCGAGAGCTGATCTTGCAATCTTATCAGCAATAGAGGGTTTTGATATCGATATAGCTAATGAGTTGTTGAAGCGTGCTCAAGAATATCTAGAAAGTAAAAAAGATAGTGATTTCTGATCTACATAAAATATCATCTCTTAGTGCTGAAGATATTGACTTATTACAAAAATATGAAGTGAAAAATTTGCAAGACTTAGCAGATTTATCGATGTTGGATTTTAAAGAGATGGTGCTGCAGCATAATTTTTACTGACGAGATGATAGATGAGTTAATTATGTCAGCGCGTGAAAAATTAGGCTGGTTTAAGTAGTAGGGTATTATGAGTAATGATAAATTGAGTTTAAATTTTAAACTTAAAAAGAGTGATCTAGAAAGTAAGATATTAGCTAAACTACTTAAAAAAGATGGGAATAAGGTATCTTCTATAAGATCAGAAGGAGATACTGACAGTGGTACGCTTACTGATTTAGAGCGCTCAAAGAGAGCAGCAGCTTTATTGAATTTAAAATCTGAACGTGAAATTGAGAAAAAAATAAAACAATAGCATCTGAGGCTACTGTTAAAGAAAAGAGTCTTAGCACATTACAAGGTGAAATACCAAAGCAGGAGAAGGTATCAATTGATAAATCTAGAACAACCAATAGTAAAGATCGTAAGAATGAACATAAGGTGAGTACAGATCGTAAACCTAAGAAAGAGTTCATGAACAAGAAGAATACTATGACCTCACCTCATAAAAAATACTCTAAACATAATCGGCGTGTGGTTAGAGGTAATATAGAAGATGAAGTTACATCACTCAAAAGACCTTCATCATCTCATTTTAACAGGATTGAAAGAAAAAAAACGATAAGAAAGGTTAAAATAGCTTTTGCGATGACAGTAGCTGAGATAGCAACGAAAACTTTTGAAGCAAAAAATGAAGTCATTAAAGCATTGAAGAAGTTAGATAGTGCTATTGATATAGATAAGCCTGTTGATCCTGACATTATTGAATTAGTGGTGCAAGAACTTGGTCATATTCCTAAGCGCGCTAATAATAATATTATGGATGGAATAGTTGAGAGTGGTGACTATGATGCAAGTATGTTAAAGGATCGCCCTCCTGTAGTAACTATTATGGGACACGTTGATCATGGTAAAACCACTTTAATAGATTCTTTGAGACAGTCTAATATTACTGGCAGTGAACATGGTGGGGATTACTCAGCATATAGGAGCATATCAAATTAAAACAGCGCACGCTCAGCTGATCACTGTGATTGATACTCCAGGACATGCAGCTTTTACAGCGATGCGGAGTCGTGGAGCGCGGTTGACAGATATAGTAGTGCTAGTGGTGGCAGCAGATGATAGTATTAAGGAAACAAACAGTGGAAGCAATTAACCATATAAAAGCAGCAGAAGTATCAGTGATAGTTGCAATAAACAAAATTGATAAGCCTGAGGCAAATATTAAAAAAGTTACAAACGATTTGTTGCAATATAATATCATATCAGAAGAATATGGTGGGTGATGTTTTAGTAGTGCCAGTTTCCGCACGTGATAAAATAAATTTAGATAAATTAGAAGAGTCGATATTATTACAAGCAAGTCTTCTTGAGCTTCAGGCAAATCCAAACAAAAAAGCGAAGGGTGTGGTTTTGGAAGCTGAATTGGATAAAAGAAGTGGGGTTCTAGCTACTATTATTGTACAGGAGGGCACTTTAAGGAAAGGAGATATTATTGTTGCTGGTCAATCATACTGTAAGATAAAAGCTATGATTGATTGTCATGGATCTTTAATAAAAGAGGCTATGCCATCTACTCCGGTTAGCAGTATTAGGTTTTGATAGTGTTCCAACTAACGGCGAACTTTTTGTGACAGTTAAAAATGAAAAAGATGCTAATCTATAGTAGATATTAGAGAACGCAATAATCAACAATTAGAATATGTGAAAGATGATATAAATGATTTATTTCAAGATAAAAAGACACAGATCAATTTTATTATAAAGGGTGATACGCAAGGTTCTATTGGAGCCATCCTTGATTATATTAATAAATTTTCCATTGAAGAAATTGAGATCAAGGTACTACATCGAGCTGTGGGCGCCATTACTGAATCTGATATTTTATTAGCGGAAGCGTCTAATGCTAAAATAATTGCTTTTGCGTGCGGGAAAATAAAAAACTAGCAGAGAAGCATGGGGTAACTATTTACCATTATTCTATAATTTATAATCTTATTGATAATATTAAAGAGATGTTAAGCGGCCTTTTACCAACCATTAAAGATGAGAAAAATTTAGGCACGGTAGTGATTCGTGAAGTATTTAGCATATCAAAATCTGGTAAAGTAGCTGGTTGCTATGTGCAGGATGGCCGTAATTAAAAGAGATGCGCGTATTAGGCTTTTGCGAGATTCGAAGCTGATACATGAAGGTAAAATAGGTACGTTACGCCGATTTAAAAATGATGAAAAGGAAGTCACTGGTGGTTATGAATGCGGTATTATTTTGGAGAATTATACTGATATTAAGGTGAATGATATCATAGAATCTTTTTGAAATTATTGAGACAAAACAGCAATTATGACTTTAGGTAATAAAAAACGACCATTGCAAGTAGCCTCTGTTTTACAGAAGACTTTAGTTGAAATTTTTTATCAAATGGTATGAAAAGTGTAACCATCTCAGAAGTGCGCTTAAGTCCTGATATTAAATATGCCACTGTTTTTTTTTGTTGTTTACAACCTGAATGTATTACTGAAGAAGAGTTACGATGCATATTACCCTTTATTAGGGAAAAGCTGAGTAAATCACTGAGGCTGCGTTTTATCCCTGAAATAAAATTCAAATTAGATATAACTTTTGATACTTACAGTAAAATAGATTCTTTGTTAAGTGAAAACAATTAATTATATTATATTAGCAATATAGTATTACTTGATAATTTTGTTTTCTGTACTATCTTTCCCAAGTCAGATTTAGGGAATGCTAGACCAGTGCCTAACACAATATTTTCTTCTATAGTCATGTGTGTTTTTATATTAAAATTTCCATTGAGAAAAAATAAATATATTTGAGCACCACCTAAGATAAGTGGTTTTCTTAAATTATTTTGTTTTAGTACGCTGCCTAAGTTACTAGTATCAGTATATATTTTATTATATAAATTGTGATAATTTAAATAATTACGGCTAAGAATAATATATGGCTTGTTGATTTTCCATGCATTTCTTGATATGTCTTTCTACCAACGATAAAACAATCACATTCATTTTCCTAACATTAATTCCTTGAGTAAAGATTTGTCTTTTTTGCTCGTAAAACTTAATTTTACCGAAGTTATCTGCTATAAAATTATCAGAGGATACTACTACTGAAAGTGAAAATTTTATATCATTTGCATACATATCGATAGAAAGTTTGGATTATTTTGATGGAAATTTTCAGTAGCATGTATTGTATGCAGCTTACAAGATACTTCTCCAGTTTCTGTATGGGAAATGCAAGTGTGTTTTGCATGCATGAATATGGCTAATTCTGATTCATTATGTATCTTTTTTAGTTCTTGCAGGATGTCTTCCCCTAACCTTTCTTGCATTTGCCCTCTTTTAGCATACCAGTTGCAAATTTTCGTATATTTGCTGATACCTAATACATCTTGTCCACTAATGCCTATAATCAATTGAGCCAATAAAAGGCATATAATGATGTACGCATAGTGACCTTATAATTATTGGGCCAAAAAATTTTAACGTTTGGATATTTTTCTTTCTGTAACTGTATTGTTTCTAAGTATGGTTTAGCATTAAAGCGCCCTTGCAATATATCATGTACATACATTTTTGGCTACTCGCTCTGGTGTATTGATACTCTCTGGATCATTTTGCCAGTCTATCTTTAAACTATCTAAAAATTTACAAAGGCAAATGATGCTTCTTGAATCATATGTGCTTTTTCTTTCTTATCTAGCACTTTATAAAATTGGTATGAAGCAGTCGATCTTTCCTCTTTTTTATTGGTCATGAACGTTTAAGTAATAGCTGTTTATAGTGTAACTTTTATTGATTTTATACTGCAAATAAGATTATAACTATTTAGGCCTGGTTTATTTAGTAAAGTTATTATACTGTAGAAGTGATGATAAGACCTAAATATTGATAGTAATTGGCTTGCAAATGATAAGGTTATTATTTGTATCAGTGATATATAGAGCTATTTTAAAAATCATTTATTTGATTTTTTCATCAATATCTACTGTATATATATATCTGTAAATACTAATATTAATTTTTTATATTATTTTTTTGAGTACTGATAGAGAGGTATATTCATTCAGATCACGCTTCACACTACCACTCAACAAACACATAGCGATAATATTAGGAACAGCTAAGCACATAAATAACATATCACCGAGCTTGGCAATACTCATAAAATTGTTTGAAATTGCACTTAAAAACATCATAGTTAAAATGAAAATACGACAATAAATTACACTACGATTGCTCTTGAATAGATATAGCCAACCCATTTCACAATAATATGAAAAAGCAATCATGGTTGAAAATGCAAAAAAATGGTACACTAATGGATAGAAATATTGGGAACCAGCTTGAAACAGTAGAAAATGCTTCACGGGTAAGTAAAATGCCTTCTTTCAAAGAATCCGTTTCATAAACACCAGTAATAGTAATAACTAAACCTGTTAAGAAGCATATCACCATAGTATCAATGCAAGGCTCTAGCATGGCAACTAAGCCTGCTCGTATTGGATTATTATCTTTGGTGGCAGCATGTGCTATAGGAGCGGTACCAATTCCAGCTTCATTTGCAAATACTGCCCGTCTTATGCCAGCAATAAAAGATCCCATAAAGCCACCCAGAGCTGAAGTACCATTTATCATGCCGGAGATCATTATATGGAAGGCATGACCTATTTGATCATAATGGTATATGATTATCACTAGACAGCTAGAAATATAGATAAAAGCCATTAATGGTACTAATTTCGAAGAAACACTAGCTATTCTCTTGATGCCACCAAGAATCACTAGTCCTGCGAATGTGGTTAATATTAACGCAAAAAACCCATATATGGTCATCCACCCAAAGATTATAACCTTTAATTATAGAGATTGTTTGATTAGCTTGAAAGGGAATACTAGCAATAAAGGCCGATAAAATTAATAAAACGGCATATGAAGATGATAATATCTTTCCTAATTTAGCATAGCCCATTTCTGTTAAACCTATATTAATATATTGAAATGGCCCCCCAAATTTATGTTTTTGGCTATCTTCCATGCGATATTTAAAACCTAGTGTGACTTCAACAAATTTGCTGGACATACCTAAAAAGCCAGCAACAATCATCCACATTACAGCCCCAGGCCCACCAATGGCAACAGCCACAGCAACCCCCGCAACTGTACCTAGACCAATAGTACCAGCGATTGCCGTAGCAAATGCTTGAAAGTGGTTTATATCTCCTTTACTACCCTCTTGCTCATTTTTTCCAACAAGAATGAATATGGCGTGTATAAATAACCTGATATTGACAAAACGAAATTTTATTGTACAAAATATAGCGCTTGACATTAACAATAAAACTATTAGTGGGATGCCAAATACTTCAACAAATAGTACAGAATTTAAAGCTCTTTCTACACTCGATATAATATCATCAAAGCTTGCTTGTAGGGTTGTAGCATATAAATCACACGGAAATACCATTATTGAAATAATCAATGCTATTAAAAGTAGCTTCTGTGGCATATAATATGTTATTTATTCTCAAGGATAGATGTCACTTTTTACTGATAATGTCAAATTATATCTTGTATAAGGCTGGTATTTATGAAATATAAGATTGTGATTGAGTATGAAGGAACCCATTTTATAGGATGGCAAAAGCAGGATAGTGGTGTGTCAGTACAACAATCTATAGAAGAAGTAATAGAAAAATTCTCACAAGAAAAAACTATAGTATATGGTAGCAGTCGTACTGATGCTGGAGTTCATGCCCTTGCACAAGTAGCACATTTTAGTCTAAAGAAAAATTTTTCTTGCTATGTCATAAAAAGCGCGATTAATTATCATTTAAAGCCATTACCAATCAGTATAATTAGTGTAGAAATGGTAAATGATAATTTCCAAGCTAGATCATTTGCAATAAAAAGGCATTATAAATATAGAATTATCAACCGTCGTGCCCCTCTTGTTATGGATAATCTACGCGCTTGGGGAGTATTTAAAGAGTTGGATATAAAAAAAATGCAATGTGCGTCAAAGCATTTAATTGGTAAACATAATTTGAATAGTTTTCGCTCTACAGAATGCCAAGCACAAAACCCTGTCAGAACTATTGAAGGATTAGATGTGATACATATAGGTGAATTAATAGAGATATATATTTCTGCACCTTCATTTTTACATAATCAAGTAAGGATTATTGTTGGTACTTTAAAGGAAATAGGTGAAGGAAAAAACTTAAATATAGCAAAAATACTGGCCGCACAGGATAGAAGGAGCGCTGGAGTAACAGCACCACCATACGGGCTATATTTAATAAAAGTTGAGTATTAATGGTGACTCCTACGGGACTCGAACCCGTGTTACCACCGTGAAAGGGTGATGTCCTAACCGCTAGACGAAGGAGTCACATTCAACATAATCTACACAATATAGTTATTTTCGTCAAATGATTATTTGATAGCTAAATTAGGTATATTATCATCCTCTTTTAATTCTTTTTACTAGTGGCTCAGAAGAAATACAATCAATATGAGTGCATACTTCCTGTCTTGTTTCTTTTACTGCAAACCATTGATGAAGTGTGATGAAGAAGTAATTGTTTGGATCAGAAAGCATTTCCGTTAAAGCTTGCGGATTATCATCAATATTATCAAAAAAGCTTCGGATACGTGTAGCACTATCATAAGAAATATTATTATCTTGAGTGAATACTGATAATAGTATTTTCTTTATTTCATTTATTAATATTTTTTTGCTATCCATATCCAACTCTTCAGTTAGATCACTAAATTGCTCGAAATATTTTTTATCTATAGCTATAAACAATAACATTATGGTTAATATTTTTTTGTTGTTTTCAACATGAAAAGCACTTATTTTTAGCGCCATTTTTTATGGATCGCATAGATTCATTTAGCATTCCAAGGGATAACGACTGTGTTAGCAGCGTTGAGTACAATAGTTTGCGTATCTCTGGACTTGTTACAAAATTGAAGACTGTTTCTCCATTATTATTTTTAGCATTAACGATTCCACCTTGCAGCAATGCATCTTTTTACTGCTTGCAAATTATTTTTTTTTGCGGCTATTAATAAATTTGATGTGGCTTTTAGTATTGTGGTGGCCTTTAATATTGGCTCTGATGGTGGGATGAACTCTGATGGTTGGTAGGCTTGATATATGCAATTATATGGGGTGTCTCCATCATCATTTTTACTATCTATATTTGCCCCCTTGAATAAAACAGCTTGTATAATCTCTAAGTATCCATTCGAACCTATACTCTTTATAAATTCTTTTTCTGCTAATGCGAGTTCGTGTAGAAGTGTTGAATCACACATATCTTTTACATTGATATCAATATCCGATTGATCACACAATAAAGTGTGAAAATTTTCTTCATATACTGCATGGCGCTTCTCACTACTATCAACATTCTCAGTATATATGTGAAACGCATATATTAATGGCGGAGACATCACATGCAGATCCTGTGAAAAATCTTGAGGAAGATTTGGGTTTGCACCTCTCTTTAATAATGTTTTCACCATTTGTGAAGAAGAAACCTCTAATGCATATATTAATGGCGTAATGCTATTTTTAGATGGTGAATAAGCATTATGATTTATATCCATCATATTTTTGTCTATCATCTTCCTTATTTGACCAGAATCATTATTTTAATACTAGTAAAAAAAATTTTTTCTCTTTTCTCCTTCTTCTCCTCTGATTCATATGTATATACTTCATCTCCATTTCCTTGTAATTCATCTATTCTGTTTAATATCATTGTTTCACCCACATTCTTATTAAGAGAAGTTATCAGTATCACATTAGTTATTTTATGCAAAAATAGCATTAACATTTACTAAAATAATGCTGTCTATATATTTTTATGCTATTCTTTATGATATCTAGAGAGTACAACATTTGAAATAAGTTAAATGACAAATAGCTGTATCAAGATAGAGGTAATAATTTTATAGGGTTTGCGAGAAGATCAATGGGAAGCAATATAAAAGGATAAGAAATGAAGATGATAATAAAAATTATTTATTTGAATAATAATGCTGATCACAAAAACTAGAGCACCATGTAAAGCATTTTAGAGAAATATAGGATTTACTATGTAATTTGCATCATATCTCTTATCTGCTAACAATGCTCTCATTATTTTTCTTTCTGCCAATTTTCAACCTTTCTAGCTCTTGTTCTTATATATCAATTTTTATATTTTTTCCAGTGCCATCTGAATACTGATGAGGTACTATCATTGTTAAGTCCAACATTAACTATTCACTATCTTCATTTGCTGACAATATTTGAACAGCATCTATTATAATCCTGCCCTATCTCTTATGAATCATCAACTAAAGGCCGCTAATAATAGTAGATAACACCCCATAGAACAAGAAAAAAAGTGCAAAAAAGCATATGATAAAGATCTTTTTTCTTATTTCTAAAATTTATCTTTGCTCAAAATAAATATTGACATTACCTAGGCTTTTGGGACAATAATTATCCTATAATTTTTATTTAAATTAGTAAATTGCATTTTTATCTCTCTTGTATGAAGTGTGATTTTTTTACTTACCATCTTTTTGTTATTAATGGGATTTGCTTATATTTGAAATCAATATCCATCCAACTGAAAGCTGATGCTATTGGAATTATAAAGTTATAATTATTTTTTTTTGCGATTTGTAAAATAATATTGATTTTTATCATATAATGACCAATAATAAGAAAAATAATTAGGTTGTTATATTAAATATGAAACGTACTTTCCAGCCAAGTAACCTTGTTCGCAAAAGAAGGCATGGTTTCCGTTCTCGTATGAGAACTAAATCAGGGCGCGCTATAATTAATAATAGAAGAATGAAGGGTCGCAAGCGTTTATGCGCTTAAAGGACCTGGATACTATAAGAAAAAAAAAAGATTTTCAATACAATAAAAACACTGGAAAGATTTTTTTTTCTAAAAATATAATATTACAGGCTTCCGGGTCTCATAGTGATTTAGTGAAAGTTGGTTTTATTGTCAGTAAAAAAGTTGGTAAAGCTGTTACTCGCAACCTAATTAAGCGTAGGTTGCGTGCGTTAGCAGAAGAGTTAATTATGAGGTTTGCCAAGAGGGATTATGTCATCATTGCAAAACAAAATGCATCCAATGTCCCTTTTTTGATCTAAAAAGAGACTTTATGTATTGCTTGAAGAAATGTTATTCAAGCGATTAATTCTTATAAAATTCACTATGCGTTTAATTTTTGATAGTTGCTAAAAAAAATAGAGAAATCTATTTATAATTATTCTTCAATATTCTTATCCTGAAGCATTAATTTCAATCCCCATTATACAATAATCAAAATATAACATAAAACTTTGATTATCACCTCTTAATCATATATTTATATAGACATTAGATATTACAATATATAAGAATATATTCATAGATTTTGTGTAGACTTTTTCAAATAAATATAGTATTGTTGTTTTTATATTAAGGATATGAAGGAGTATAAATATGGTTGGAGCAGAGAAATCTAAGACAAAAAAATACTTATATTGCGGAGCAGCTATAGGTATGGTAATTGGTTTGATATTCGGTATTATAATGGCAGCTATTTTATGTACGCTGGTACCAGCTATAAAAAAGTTTTCTTCTAATATGCAGAAAGAGATTGGGTCAGCTATAGTGATAGGATGTGCACTGTTATTTACAGCTATTGGTGCAGCTATTAGTATAGCTATTGACTATATTAATAAGCCTAATACAATTATGGATGGCGTTAATCATTCCAGCACCAAGATTTTGAACTCCAAAGACTCTAATTAGCAAAATTATTTTGCTAATGAAAGGTTATTGATAATCTGACTTAAAGTTATATATACCTATATCAATATGAGTACTGATCGCATTCTTTGAACAAATTCATCTGCTCATTTTGAATGTCTACCAAAAAAAAATTAAGCTATAATATAGTTAAAATGGATGAGTTGAAAATTATTAACTGCAGCCTTGATTCTAGCATGTTCAATATTATCTATGGGAACTTCAATGACTCGGCTAATACCATATAAAAAGTTGAAGATCTGATTTTCCAATTCAAAAATCAACCCTTTGCAACTTGGGTTTATATGTGAGACAGATGAAAATGTCATAATTTGTGATTTAACCAATAATTATCAAAAGATAGAGTTATCTGCTAAGCAATTATACGATTTTGCAAGATTTTATTAGCTTACTTGAATACTATAATCATACAGCCCAAAAGTGATTTGAACGGATGGATATCAATCTCCACTCTCAAGAGAGATTGTTTACTGGATATGCAAATACAGTCTCTATGGCAACTGCTATAATTACTAACAACGAGGCGTTTATCAGGAATACTTAAAACCTCATTATTAAGAAAAGGAACGCAGAAAAGGGTATGAGATAGCGCTATGATGAGACACTTGTTTGCAGTGGCAATACATAATGGCAGTATATTTGCAATATTATATACATCTTCTCATGAAGGTCTTTGAATATATCAATATTTAGGCTTTTAAAAGCGTGGGACGGTTTGAATGTTTTTAGCATAGTGGAAAAGTATGATCAATCTATTATTAGATGTTCTTATTGTATCTACAGAAAGTTTTTTAACCACATTCTAATGAAATAAAGATTTTGTATGACTGCCCCATTGCTTTTTTTTGCTATCAGTTAATTTACTTTGCCAATTGAAGTTGCTGCTAGCGATAGTCGGACGTGATTTACTATAAGAATGTACCTCTTTTATGGTTTTTCCTCGTAAGATTGGATCTAAAGTACCTTCCACCCATTGGGTTGTATGGAGCAAGCTTTTAGTAACATGTAATATGGAAAATTTTCCATTTGCATTTACTTCTCTTGTGAAAGCAAAAATTTCAAAATAACGAGCGAAAAGTTCGGATAAATGAGACTCGTGATCATAGTTTTTTAGTGCTATAATCATTAGATTATTTATTTTATTACGTAATATCACGTTCACATCATGTAAATTATTTAAGTCTTCATGGATTGACCTACTAAATCCCTGGGAAATATCTATAGTAATTTCTTTTTCTATGGCATGAGCAAATTCATGGATGATCACATTGGGAGACATGCGCTTTATGGTAACAACATGATTGCGTCTATATACTATTTTATGTAATATTTTATTGTAAAAAGAAGTGAATGAGTTTGTATATGAACCTTCCTGCAATTCAGAAAACCTTTTGCCAATAATGTTAAAAGATATATGTTTGTTGACTGCTAATGATAATATTATATTTAAAATATTACGAAATATATTGAAATGATATAAGAAATTGATCTGAATTCTTAGATTCTTATCTTCTATGCATTGATGTATTATATTCATTGTGACATAATTAAGCGTAAATCTTTATTGGTAATATTTTCGTTTATGTTATAGCATTAAGTTTTAATATTTACTAAAATAACATGTTGAAGCTTTAGTATCATGCTTATAACAAAAAATTTACTATGTAAGTGTAATATTGCTTAATATTTTTAATGATATGTATAAAATAATAATTTGTATTATTTGTTTATTACCCTGTATTGCTCTGAGTGACTCAGCTCCTTCTGTTCAGGATATAGACAAAAAACAAGAAAATAATAAGATTAGCCATTTACCAGAAATTAATAAACAGCAAGTAAATCAAGATGATGAAGATGAAGAACTATTTCCTGATATTCCTCTATCATTAGATAATGATATATTGAATAGCAGGGATGATATATCAGTAGATAAAAATCAAAGTCAAATGAACTTATCCCCACATGATATTAAATTAGATGATAATCCTTTAAAGAGCAACTCTGATACACAAGATGATAATCTTGATGTAAACAAGCAAGATGAAATAATTATTCCTTCTATAAATAAAAATACAAAAAAAGGCTCTATAGAACTATCATCATTGCATGATGTTAAAGAAGACTTATCATTCTGGAAGGTGAAGAAGGCAGAGACACAAATAAAAAAAGAATATGTAGTACTCCCTCAATCAATTTCACGTAAAAAATATAATACAATAAATAATAGTTTGCCTCCTTCTTCTCATATAAGTGATTATAAGAAATTAGTCTTCCAAGAAATCAGAAACAACAATTTAGATCCAGTACAAGCTTTACTAGAGATTATTAAAAACACTGAATTTCGTAATGGTGACGGTGATACTCCCCTCATATATGCAGTACGCATAGGAAAGATAAATATGATTTCCTTATTGATAGCAAAAGGGGCTAATCCCAAAGCAGTTGATATTAATAATAAAGACGCGTATCATATAGCGCGTAGTCAACAAAGGTTTGATATATTAAACGTGCTCGATAAGCTTGGAGCTTAAATGTTCAAAGAAGCCTTATGTAATAAGATTGCAAGGTCATTTGATAATGCTGCTGATAAATATAGTAGATATTCTGAAATGCAATATCAGGTGGCTAAAAAGTTATGCAATATGATAGCGATACCCACCAATAAAACCATATTAGATATCGGTTGCGGCGTTGGTTATATTGGTCAGTTATTAGCTAGAAACATTATGCAATTAGATATTGCATTTAATATGTGTAAAATTGCACAGAAAAACAATAAGGGATATGTAATAAACTCTGATATGAATTTTTTGCCTTTACAGAATAGATGCTTTGATACCGTGACTGCCTCCATGTCGCTACATTGGTCACAAAATTTAGAACGAACTATTTCTGAAATTTACCGAGTGCTCTCCGACAATGGTGAGCTATACTTTACTATACCAGTAAATAATACTTTCCATGAACTAAATTACATATTGAATTTACTAAACATTCCAACAATACAATTTCTCAGCTTCGCTTATATAAGTTCTATTTTAGAAAGCGCAAAATTAGTCATGACACATAATACAAAAATTTCGCGATCGACCATTGAATATAAATCTTTTGCGGATTTTATTAAATTCATGAAGAATACTGGTTCTAGTATTAGTAAAAATAAATCATTTCTAACTAAAGAAATATTTGCTAACATTAGTATGTTATATGAAAAAATGTTTGCACCAAACAATAAAATAAAGGTATCTTGGGACATTGCATATATTGCGGCAATTAAATGCTAATAGTACAAAAATTTGGCGGGACTTCGCTTGCAACAATAGAATGCCTAAACCGAGTCTCCGATCTCATAAAAAATGAAGTAGATAAAGGTAATAAGGTAATAGTAATCGTTTCAGCAATGGGAGATTTCACTGATGTGCTAGCTAGTTATATTAAACATTTTAAAATTACGGAACATTCTGCAGCTACTGAACATGACGTAGTCTTATCAGCGGGGGAGCAGATTGCAGCTGGTTTATTATCCTTAGCACTAATGTCTTTAGGAATAAAGGCCCGTTCATGGTTAGGATGGCAGTTGCCTATTAAAACTGATCAAAAGCATATGAGAGCTGAAATTCTCGAAGTACAAAAAAATAATATTATAGATTCTCTAGCAAGGAATGAAGTCCCGATAATCGCTGGCTTTCAAGGGGTATATAATAAGCGCATCACCACAATTGGTAGAGGAGGTTCAGATATATCAGCAGTTGAGGTGGCAGCAAGCGTTGGCGCAGATAGGTGTGATATATATACGGATGTAGACGGTATATATACAACAGATCCTAATTTAGTCCCTAAAGCTCAGAAATTACCTGTTATCACTTATGATGAGATGTTGGAAATGGCCGCTATGGGTGCGCAAGTACTACATGCGCGCGCTGTTGAAAGTGCAATGCAAAATAGGATAAAGCTACAGGTGCTTTCAAGCTTTAAAAATATATCTGGAACATTATTAATTAGAAAAGAGGAAGATATGAGAAGCAAACCAGTTACTGCTGTTACCTGCAATAACAATGAAGCTTGCATTAGTGTTCGTGGCATTGAAAGTCCAACAGAGATTTTTTCACCGTTGGCACAAGCTAATATCGGTGTGAATATTATAGTACAAGATATTAATTCAAGTAATATTACCTTTACCGTGCTAAAAAATGATTTAAATAAAACTTTGAAGCTACTAGAGAAATTTACTATTTCAGTGGATGAAAAAGTATCGATTGTTTCGATCATTGGTATCGGTATGCTAGCTAATTCAGGAGTTGCTAATAAAATGTTTACTGAATTAGTCTCTAATAACATACAAATGTTAGCCATAAACTACTTCAGAAATTAAAATAAGCGTTATATTGCATGAAGAGTATAGAGAGTTAGCAGTAAGATTATTACATAGTGCGTATGGATTGGATAGCAAGGTATAATAATAGAGTTTATACTCACTCATCAATAAAAACAATGGAATCTCTATGGCCGCATCGGTGGAAGTAATAACATTATCACCCCTCTCGGAAGGGTGATGGCGCAGGAATATCATTCAAAATCTAAAGTGGGAAATAAAGAAACCTAGGTCTAAACCTGATGATATATATTTACTTTATACATAAATATGTTCTAATTAACTCTAGAAGGATAGGAATAATTATATGCAAACAAAATCAAACATTAATAATAAAATATAATAAGTAAAATATGGACTGATAGCCTTTGGTGCATCATTAATAATTAATGCTTGTGTTATTCCTACTCTGTTAATGACATTACAAGGCAATAAAAAAGCGACTATTATACCAATTGCTTTATCAATATTTTTTGTATTCTCTGCGATTGGTATAATCATTGGACATATAAAAGATTACAATAAATCAAAAGGTGTTATTTCAGCAACTGACCTTCCAGAAGAGATAAACGATACTGGAGAACAAGCAACAACAGCAACTGACCCTACAGAAGAGACAAAAGACACTGGAAAACAAGAAACAACAGCAACTGACCCTACAGAAGAGACAAAAGACACTGGAAAACAAGAAACAACAGCAACGAACCCTCCAAAAAAGATAGAAGACACTGGAGAACAAGCAACAACAGCAACTGACCCTACAGAAGAGACAAAAGACACTGGAAAACAAGAAACAACAGCAACGAACCCTCCAAAAAAGATAGAAGACACTGGAGAACAAGCAACAATATCTTTATTAGGTTATATGCAAAAAATCAGTCATGAGGTATATAATAGCGATTACTGTGACTTTCTTCGTAAAGAAAAAAAAATAGATACAGATAATTTTTTTATTATAAAGAAGATAGTACAAGAAAAAATAAAATCTTTGCCTCTTCAAGATTCAGATTTTATGCATCTATCTGGTATAATAGTTGGAATGATTATCTTGAACAGCATGGGTAATTATACTCCGTAAGAGGATATCTCTTGTATGAGAATTGATAAAAAAATCACTCCTAATAAAATAGTCAAACACTTTTATCCTCTCTGCCGAGGCTATACTGTTTGCGCTCATATTATACAGAGCAGTAGTAATGATGAATCAGTAGAACAGTCATTAGATTATATATACAATGAGTTTCGTTCTGTGGATGATATAGAAGGTGCAATTATGGGATATGATAAGTTGTTTATAAAAAGATACAAAAAGATTGAACAACAATTTAATCAAACACTAAAAAGGGACCAAGAAGAAAGTAATGAACTACCAACAACTATCTCAACTGAGATAAATACGACTTTAGCAGGCAAAAATAGTAGTCACGGAACCTCACTATAAACTTGATACTATTTTTTTACTTTATAATTAAGCCTATTAAGTGCTTTAAATGACGATAGTATTTTCATCAGCATATTCATAGAGCTTTACGCAAAAAATGATAAAACAAAAATACTATTGCACAATATTGACAATCTTATTTGGTACTATAACAATTCTCTTAATATCTTCTTTAACAATTTTTTCTTGAACAGATAATAGTGCCCTTTCTTCTAAATCTTGTTTGTTTAGATCAATAGGCACTTCTATTGTTTTACGCAACTTGCCATTTATCTGTATAGCAATAGTTACAGTATCATCAACAAGTAATTCTGCTATAGACTGTGGCCAAGGGCTATCATAAAGCAAATCACCCTGCCCTATTTTTGACCATAAATACTCAGCAAGATGTGGAATAAATGGTTCCATACACCTAATAAGAATAGGTAAGCCTTCAGATAAAATTCCTGCATCATTATATAAAATATTGGTCATTTCATGCAATTTTGCCACCACACAATTTAAACGACATTGCTCTAGATCTTCTGTTAATTCCTGCAAACATTGATGCAGAGTTTTACGCGATGATATTGCTGGCACCTTATGATTGCTCAACTTGCTTTGTTCAATTAACCTATATAAACGATTAATAAAACGCCAAGCACCTTCAACTCCATGCTCTGACCACTCAAGATCTCTCTCTGGTGGAATATCAGACATCATAAATAACCTAGCCGTATCAGCTCCATATTTTTCAATAATAGTACTAGGATTGATCACATTCTTTTTTGATTTACTCATCTTCTCCATACGACCAATGTTCAGTGTTGCACCGCTTGCCTCTAAAGCTTGAGCCGCCTCTGGCGAAATGAAATTACCACTTGCATCTTGATATATCTTATGACAAATCATTCCCTGGGTAATAAGTTTTTTAAATGTTCAGTCACACTTATATAACCACACTTTTGCAAAGCTTTGGTGAAAAAACGAGCATACAATAAATGCAATACAGCATGCTCTACTCCCCCAATATAACAGTCTACAGGTAAGAAATAATCAGATGATTTTTTATCAAGCCCACAAAACGCAATAAAATACCATGAAGATTCAAAAAAGGTATCAAAAGTATCGGTCTCACGTCTAGCATCTGCTTGGCATTTTGGACATTTAACATGTTGCCAAGTAGGATGATTAGCTAATGGATTGCCACCCATATTGAAGTCAACATCTTGCGGTAAAGTAACTGGGAGATCTTCCTCTGGCACTGGGATAATACCACATTTTTGACAATATATTATAGGAATAGGACAACCCAATATCTCTGCCGAGAGATTCCCCAATCACGCAAACGATAATTAATCACTCTCTTACCTGACTTTATAGTAACAAGCTTTTCAATAATTAATTTCCGGGCCACTTGTACATCTAAATCATTTAAAAATTCTGAATTATAAAGTATGCCATCCCTTGCTTCGAAAAATACATCTTCATCATTATCTTGGCTTTTTATTACTGGATAAATAGGCAATCCATATTTTTTAGCAAAATCATAATCACGTTGATCGTGAGCTGGACAAGCAAAAATAGCGCCAGTGCCATATTCCATCAAGACAAAATTCGCTATATATACTGGTAGAGTACGCTCCGCTATGAAAGGGTGCCTTACTCTTAAACCAGTATCGATGCCTTTCTTTTCAGCTGTTTCTATCTCAACTGTAGTTTGCGCAGAATTTTCTTGAATAAATTTAATGATATTATCATCAGTTGATCCCTTTAATAAAGGATGATCAATTGATATCGCACAAAAAGATGCACCAAAAATAGTTTCTGGCCTTGTTGTAAAGACCGACAATGATTTATCTGATCCAACAATTGCAAAATCAATAATTGCTCCCTCTGACTCACCAATCCAATTGCTCTGCATAATACGAACTTTTTCAGGCCAAGCCGATAAAGATTCTAACTCCTGTAATAACTGTGGAGCGAAGTCAGTTATTTTCAAGAACCATTGTGATAGTTTTTTCTTTCAACCTTTGCTCCAGAACGCCATCCTTTACCGTCAATCACCTGTTCATTGGCTAATACCGTATTATCAACTGGATCCCAATTAACAAAACTTTCTTTACGATAAGTTAAACCATGCTTTAAAAAATTCTAAGAAAAATTTTTGTTCATGCTGATAATACTTAGCATCACAAGTAGCAATTTCACGTGACCAATCATAAGAAAGACCAATAGATTGTAATTGCTTTTTTATTAGCAATATTCTTCATAGTCCATTTGCTAGGATGCAAGCCATGCTGTAAAGCAGCATTTTCTGCCGGCAAACCAAAGGCATCCCAACCAATTGGATGCAAAACGTTATAGCCACAAGCTCTTTTATAACGGGCAATAACATCGCCAATTGTATAATTACGTAGATGGCCCATATGAATATCTCCAGAAGGATATGGAAACATTTCTAAAACATAATATTTAGGCTTAGCCTCATTTACTTCAACTTGAAAAGACCATTTATTCTGAGCCCATTTTTCCACTTCTTTAAAATTATACATTTAACTATTTTGCTACCAGAGTGTCAAAAGTTTAACATGATAAACCAGATAATAAAACTCTATTGATTAAATCATGATGTTAAGATATAATCTGTTTTATTTGACGCAAAACATCATGGTAAACAGTCTAAATAAAGTCACTTTAATAGGGCATGTCGGCAAAGATCCTGAGATTCGTACTATGAGCAATTCTAAGCAATTAGCTAGTTTTTCTATTGCTACCTCTGAATCATGGCTTGATAAGTTTACCAATGAAAGAAAGGAACAACCTGAATGGCATAATATTGTTATTTTCAATGAAAAATTAGTGGAAATCGTACAAAAATATTTATCAAAGGGTTCAAAGGTTTATATCGAAGGCGCATTAAAAACAAGAAAATGGGTTGATAACAGTAATATTCATCGTTATACCACTGAAATAGTTTTGCAATTTAATTCAACCTTAATCATCTTAGATAACCGCAAAGATGAAAATAATGATAGTTATGTAATTACTAATAACCAAACGGCTCATTCCATTAGCGCCCCCACTGAAGAGATACTTGATGATGAAATTCCTTTTTTAAAGGAATTTATTATTATTAGTGTACTTGAATCAATTATTATATTTAATGTATGTAATAAAATACATTCCTTTTCATCAGCTTTCAAATGTATACATATATTATATATTTGATAAATAGCATTATATTTCCAAAATTATTTATGCGTTTATAACCCGAAAAAGTAAAATAACAAATACTCCATCATCATTTACAAGCTTCACATAGATCACCGGCCATATTAAGTAAATAATTCTACCAAACAGATAAAAACATCATCATAGAATTGCAAGATTGTATAAATACCTCTATTATATTATGAAAGTATTTGAATAGGAATCTTCAATGGCTAAAAAAGGTAATGCTATTTTATTTAAATTAGTAAGTACTGCTAAAACAGGTTATTTTTATGTGGTGAAACGCAACCCTAAAAAATTGCAAAATAAATTAGAATTTAAAAAATATGACCCAAAAGTTAGAAAGCACGTCCTCTTCAAAGAAGCAAAACTCAGATAATAAAAAAATAGTATTGATATTATTATCTTTATTATTTCAATGACATGCTTAACTATGCAGCAGTCCCATTATATAGTCTCTTTTGCAAGGTAACTGGCTTTGGTGGTACAGTTAGGGAGTTTAGTAATTATAATGAAGATAAGATTGGCACAAAAATCATGAATGTTAGATTTAATGCCGACGTTATTCCAGGCTTACCTTTGATTTTTACTCCACCGCAGGAACATGTAGTATCATTAAAAGCCGGTCAAAATAAATTAGTATTTTATCATGCTGAGAATACCTCTGATGATCCCATTGATATAATTGCTATTTATAATGTCACTCCCCATAAGGTAGGAAAATATTTTAATAAAATAGCATGCTTTTGCTTCAATCGCCAGACATTAGAACCACATCAAAAAATGATAATGCCAGTATCATTTTTTATAGATCCAGGGATAGAAAGCGATCCCGAAACATCTGAGGTACAAACTCTAACCCTTTCATATACATTTTTTAGATATAATCAATCTTATGAAAATAATATGATTATAACATATTATTTGAATCCATATATAGGATGAACAATATGCTCCATTCCCTCGTTATCCTGAGAAAATTCAAAATAATACGCTCATAACTAGCTCCTATAAAGTACATTGCAAGGACCATGTTCGTAAAAATTTCAATGAGTGTCCATTCCCAATCAGCATTTTAATTGGTGGTGCGCATACGAATACAATCTATATCACTGATGTATTAGCCTCTACTAACCCAAAGAAAAACATGAGAATAAAAATATCTGCTAAAGAACTACTTATAAAAGAAAAATAATTCTCATAAACAAAAGTAATGGTATTAATACAAGGAACCCAAAAAATAAATTTGCCTGGTTTGAATATTATATTCATTATAGATGAATTTGATAAAAATATTTAGTAAATTTGAGACAACAAGAGCACAGAAAAATACGAACCTATCATTTATTTTGTTGATGCTTGTAGAAGGAATAAAAAAATTATATGATTGTTACTGCTCATTCTTATTCGCGCACTATCAATAATAATGGATATTTATATTAAATATCCCAGCCTCTTAAAAAACCAAAAAATATAGACTACCTCACTGATAATATTATAACTATCATCGAAAATATAGTTGAGACAGTTGATAATAAATATAAAAAAACTAAGTAATTCACTCAAAGAATATTCTCATACAAATAGCTATTATTAGAAAAACTATAGTATTAATATATCCACTGATATAAATCGTATAACTTCTAAGCTTAACATTGATTTTGCCTTATCCATGCGAGAAGCTTCGACTGTATTCGCAAACGTTTACAAATAAATAAAAGATGTATTCAGTTCAATAGCAGAGAATGATCAAAACCATTACTTCCGTAGTATAAAAAAAGTAAATAGCAAGAGAAGAGGAGAGCTTATCAAACATGACTCATATAATTTTATAAAGAACATATTACAAACCTCTGTAAAGATTTTTTTCAAGATATAAGGAAATACTGCATAGGGCAGTTAAATTGAATAATGATCAGTTCATAGCACAGATAATGAAATCTAATTAGATTTCAAATTTAATTAAACAGTGCTTTACCTTGATAAAGAATTCATTTCTTAGGTATTATTGAAAGAAAAATTCAGATTAATATATATGGATAGCAATTTATAACTTTTTCATTACAGGAAATAGCTAATGTTATACATGATAATAAAAAGTACGCTGCCAAAACAATCAGCATAAAAAGTCATAACGTCTACAGAGCTTAAGAAGGAGTTTGAATGGTATAATATCCCTATAAATATAAATGTGAAATCATATAGCCAGCACAGAACACTATATTCAACAAGAACTACCAATTTTTACATATATCTTCCCATTTCATTAAATTTTTTCAAGATGATAAGCCTTTATTCTATACTAAAATCAGCCAATTATTCCATGAGCAAAGATCATTTTATCTAAGTAGATTAATAATATTTATAATATAGGCAAAAAAGGAAATGTGTATCATGACTTTTTTTTCATTAAATTCAGTTATAAAGGTAGTTAATCTATTTCTATATATTGGAATGCCTTATTTAACGTTGCTGTGCTTATGCAGTTTTTTACTTAGTATAGTATCAGCGCCATATATAATTTCTTTACTTAAAAATTTCAGAAAGAGGGGCAACCGATTAGAATTGATGGACCAAAAAGCCATTTGCAAACCAAAAAGTATACACCCACAATGGGAGGAATAATTATCATAATTCCTACTCTTATTGTATCTCTAACAGAGATATACTTTTTTCCAAATTTAAACAATAGAAATTTCTTGGTATTGTTATTTGCATTTATAAGCTATACAGCTGTAGGTGCAATCGACGATTATAAGAAATTACTCAAAAAAAATAGTAAAGGAATTAGTGCAAAAATAAAGTTATTATTGCAATTTTCTCTTGCCATTGCAATTATATATTTATTGGATATTTCTTCTACCACCATCACCCTACCCTTTGATTATAAGCTTAGTTTAGGCTCACTATATTATCCCTTTGCAATCATGACAATTGTTGCTCATTCCAATGCAGTAAATATTACTGATGGTTTAGATGGGTTAGCTATTTTCCCTATTATATTGGCAGCTATCTGTCTAAGTATTATTGCTTATCATATGGATAATATTGCATTATTAATCTTTTGCATATCATTGATAGGATCTTCTTTGGGCTTCCTATTTTTCAATGCCAATCCTGCAAAGGTTTTTATGGGAGATATGGGAAGCTTATCAATTGGAGCAGCAATTGGCACAATGACTGTAATTCTCAACTGTGAAATTATTTTTGTAATTATCAGCGGCCTTTTTGTTATTGAAGCACTATCAGTGGTAATGCAAGTATATTACTTTAAAATAACCGGAGGCAAAAGAATCTTTCTTATGGCTCCCATACATCATCATTTTGAGAAACTTGGTTGGTCGGAAAATACTATAGTTATAAGGTTCTGGATATTTGCTGCACTTTGTGCAATAATCGGCATGTCATTCATATGATAAAATTACCAGAATATATAGGAAAAAACATAGCAGTCTTCGGGCTTGGTAAAACTGGATGTTCAGTGATTAAGATCCTGCTTAACAGTAAAATCAATATATATGCTTGGGATGATAATAGCATTCCCAATATCAATGGAGTAAATTTCTTACCACCCTCTAAGTATAATTGGTCTACAATTGATGCATTAGTCTTAAGTCCTGGAATTCCATTACAATTTCCTAAGCCTCATCCAGTAGTGTTAATGGCAATAAGAGCTGGCTGTAAGATTATTTCTGATATAGATTTGCTATATGTGGCAAGACCTGATGCAATATTTATTGGCATCACTGGTACTAATGGTAAATCTACCACTAGTAGCCTAATTCATCATATATTACAAAAAAATAATATTAATAGTAGTTTAGGAGGAAATATTGGAATGCCAGCACTAAATTTAAAAGAAGATGCTGATATTTATATATTAGAGGTATCATCATACCAGTTAGATTTATGCAATAAGATCAAATTTAATATCAGTATCCTCCTAAATATTACACCTGATCATCTTGATCGCCACGGCGATATGAAAAATTATATTAACTCTAAGAGAAAGATTTTCTCGTCTAATAGCAATGAATGTTATATTGTTGATTTTGATATAACTCCATCCTATGTGGAAGGTTATTGAAGAATTGGATAGCGGGTGATTTTATTATTATTAAGTCCTAATATTGAACAGGTGCTATAAGCTGCAGCTATATTTTCTGGGATCAGGTTATTTTGTTCAACGAATGAGATGAATTTTCCATTTTTATATACTTGATTATCAATAAAGAGAAGCCATCTTCTACTATATGCTCTGGTTGAGAAATAATCTTATTTTCTAGCTTGCGAGATTTTTATTGGTGATTTCATTATCTATGTTGATTATTGCTAT
>JASGCC010002441.1:0-28384 GCA_030067915.1 Hydractinia echinata
AACCGAAAACCGCGATTTCCCGTAAATCCCGTATAGTCGAATGTATACAAAGAAAGTAAGCAGGAGTAAACTCATTTCCCGAACGATTTTTAAAATTATTTTTTCACCACTAAAACCCATGAGACTTTGTAGTTTTGATGCCGAATGAAAGCAGTTTAATCGCCGGCAACCGAAAACCCGCGATTTCCCGTAAATCCCGGATCGGCCCGTATAGTCGAATGTATACAAAGAAAGTAAGCAGGGAGTAAACTCATTTCCCGAACGATTTTTAAAATTATTTTTTCACCACTAAAACCCATGAGACTTGTAGTTTTCAAAAATATTTTCATTTTTGATGAGACGCCGAATGAAAGCAGTTTAATCGCCGGCAACCGAAAACCCGCGATTTCCCGTAAATCCCGTATAGTCGAATGTATACAAAGAAAGTAAGCAGGGAGTAAACTCATTTCCCGAACGATTTTTAAAATTATTTTTTCACCACTAAAACCCATGAGACTTGTAGTTTTCAAAAATATTTTCATTTTTGATGAGACGCCGAATGAAAGCAGTTTAATCGCCGGCAACCGAAAACCCGCGATTTCCCGTAAATCCCGCCCGTATAGTCGAATGTATACAAAGAAAGTAAGCAGGGAGTAAACTCATTTCCCGAACGATTTTTAAAATTATTTTTTCACCACTAAAACCAAGAGATGAGACGCCGAATGAAAGAAGTTTAAACGCCGGCAACCGAAATCCCGCGATTTCCCGTAAATCCCGGGATCGGCCCGTATAGTCGAATGTATACAAAGAAAGTAAGCAGGAGTAAACTCATTTCCCCAACGATTTTTAAAATTATTTTTTCACCACTAAAATCCATGAGACTTGTAGTTTTCAAAAATATTTTCATTTTTGATGAGACGCCGAATGAAAGCAGTTTAATCGCCGGCAACCGAAAACCCGCGATTTCCCGTAAATCCCGTATAGTCGAATGTATACAAAGAAAGTAAGCAGGGAGTAAACTCATTTCCCGAACGATTTTTAAAATTATTTTTTCACCACTAAAACCCATGAGACTTGTAGTTTTCAAAAATATTTTCATTTTTGATGAGACGCCGAATGAAAGCAGTTTAATCGCCGGCAACCGAAAACCCGCGATTTCCCGTAAATCCCATCCCGTATAGTCGAATGTATACAAAGAAAGTAAGCAGGGAGTAAACTCATTTCCCGAACGATTTTTAAAATTATTTTTTCACCACTAAAACCCATGAGACTTGTAGTTTTCAAAAATATTTTCATTTTTGATGAGACGCCGAATGAAAGCAGTTTAATCGCCGGCAACCGAAAACCGCGATTTCCCGTAAATCCCGTATAGTCGAATGTATACAAAGAAAGTAAGCAGGGAGTAAACTCATTTCCCGAACGATTTTTAAAATTATTTTTTCACCACTAAAACCCATGAGACTTGTAGTTTTCAAAAATATTTTCATTTTTGATGAGACGCCGAATGAAAGCAGTTTAATCGCCGGCAACCGAAAACCCGCGATTTCCCGTAAATCCCGGATCGGCCCGTATAGTCGAATGTATACAAAGAAAGTAAGCAGGGAGTAAACTCATTTCCCGAACGATTTTTAAAATTATTTTTTCACCACTAAAACCCATGAGACTTGTAGTTTTCAAAAATATTTTCATTTTTGATGAGACGCCGAATGAAAGCAGTTTAATCGCCGGCAACCGAAAACCCGCGATTTCCCGTAAATCCCGTATAGTCGAATGTATACAAAGAAAGTAAGCAGGAGTAAACTCATTTCCCGAACGATTTTTAAAATTATTTTTTCACCACTAAAACCCATGAGACTTGTAGTTTTCAAAAATATTTTCATTTTTGATGAGACGCCGAATGAAAGCAGTTTAATCGCCGGCAACCGAAAACCCGCGATTTCCCGTAAATCCCGTATAGTCGAATGTATACAAAGAAAGTAAGCAGGGAGTAAACTCATTTCCCGAACGATTTTTAAAATTATTTTTTCACCACTAAAACCCATGAGACTTGTAGTTTTCAATGAAATAGCAGTTTAATCGCCGGCAACCGAAAACCCGCGATTTCCCGTAAATCCGATCGGCCCGTATAGTCGAATGTATACAAAGAAAGTAAGCAGGGAGTAAACTCATTTCCCGAACGATTTTTAAAATTATTTTTTCACCACTAAAACCCATGAGACTTGTAGTTTTCAAAAATATTTTCATTTTTGATGAGACGCCGAATGAAAGCAGTTTAATCGCCGGCAACCGAAAACCCGCGATTTCCCGTAAATCCCGTATAGTCGAATGTATACAAAGAAAGTAAGCAGGGAGTAAACTCATTTCCCGAACGATTTTTAAAATTATTTTTTCACCACTAAAACCCATGAGACTTTAGTCATTTTTGATGCCGAATGAAAGCAGTTTAATCGCCGGCAACCGAAAACCCGCGATTTCCCGTAAATCCCGGATCGCCCGTATAGTCGAATGTATACAAAGAAAGTAAGCAGGGAGTAAACTCATTTCCCGAACGATTTTTAAAATTATTTTTTCACCACTAAAACCCATGAGACTTGTAGTTTTCAAAAATATTTTCATTTTTGATGAGACGCCGAATGAAAGCAGTTTAATCGCCGGCAACCGAAAACCCGCGATTTCCCGTAAATCCCGTATAGTCGAATGTATACAAAGAAAGTAAGCAGGGAGTAAACTCATTTCCCGAACGATTTTTAAAATTATTTTTTCACCACTAAAACCCATGAGACTTGTAGTTTTCAAAAATATTTTCATTTTTGATGAGACGCCGAATGAAAGCAGTTTAATCGCCGGCAACCGAAAACCCGCGATTTCCCGTAAATCCCGGATCGGCCCGTATAGTCGAATGTATACAAAGAAAGTAAGCAGGGAGTAAACTCATTTCCCGAACGATTTTTAAAATTATTTTTTCACCACTAAAACCCATGAGACTTGTAGTTTTCAAAAATTTTTCATTTTTGATGAGACGCCGAATGAAAGCAGTTTAATCGCCGGCAACCGAAAACCCGCGATTTCCCGTAAATCCCGTATAGTCGAATGTATACAAAGAAAGTAAGCAGGGAGTAAACTCATTTCCCGAACGATTTTTAAAATTATTTTTTCACCACTAAAACCCATGAGACTTGTAGTTTTCAAAAATATTTTCATTTTTGATGAGACGCCGAATGAAAGCAGTTTAATCGCCGGCAACCGAAAACCCGCGATTTCCCGTAAATCCCGGATCGGCCCGTATAGTCGAATGTATACAAAGAAAGTAAGCAGGGAGTAAACTCATTTCCCGAACGATTTTTAAAATTATTTTTTCACCACTAAAACCCATGAGACTTGTAGTTTTCAAAAATATTTTCATTTTTGATGAGACGCCGAATGAAAGCAGTTTAATCGCCGGCAACCGAAAACCCGCGATTTCCCGTAAATCCCGGATCGGCCCGTATAGTCGAATGTATACAAAGAAAGTAAGCAGGAGTAAACTCATTTCCCGAACGATTTTTAAAATTATTTTTTCACCACTAAAACCCATGAGACTTGTAGTTTTCAAAAATATTTTCATTTTTGATGAGACGCCGAATGAAAGCAGTTTAATCGCCGGCAACCGAAAACCCGCGATTTCCCGTAAATCCCCCGTATAGTCGAATGTATACAAAGAAAGTAAGCAGGGAGTAAACTCATTTCCCGAACGATTTTTAAAATTATTTTTTCACCACTAAAACCCATGAGACTTGTAGTTTTTGATCCGAATGAAAGCAGTTTAATCGCCGGCAACCGAAAACCCGCGATTTCCCGTAAAATCCCGTATAGTCGAATGTATACAAAGAAAGTAAGCAGGGAGTAAACTCATTTCCCGAACGATTTTTAAAATTATTTTTTCACCACTAAAACCCATGAGACTTGTAGTTTTCAAAAATATTTTCATTTTTGATGAGACGCCGAATGAAAGCAGTTTAATCGCCGGCAACCGAAAACCCGCGATTTCCCGTAAATCCCGTATAGTCGAATGTATACAAAGAAAGTAAGCAGGAGTAAACTCATTTCCCGAACGATTTTTAAAATTATTTTTTCACCACTAAAACCCATGAGACTTGTAGTTTTCAAAAATATTTTCATTTTTGATGAGACGCCGAATGAAAGCAGTTTAATCGCCGGCAACCGAAAACCCGCGATTTCCCGTAAATCCCGGATCCCCGTATAGTCGAATGTATACAAAGAAAGTAAGCAGGAGTAAACTCATTTCCCGAACGATTTTTAAAATTATTTTTTCACCACTAAAACCCATGAGACTTGTAGTTTTCAAAAATATTTTCATTTTTGATGAGACGCCGAATGAAAGCAGTTTAATCGCCGGCAACCGAAAACCCGCGATTTCCCGTAAATCCCATCGGCCCGTATAGTCGAATGTATACAAAGAAAGTAAGCAGGGAGTAAACTCATTTCCCGAACGATTTTTAAAATTATTTTTTCACCACTAAAACCCATGAGACTTGTAGTTTTCATTTTTGATGCCGAATGAAAGCAGTTTAATCGCCGGCAACCGAAAACCCGCGATTTCCCGTAAATCCCGGATCGGCCCGTATAGTCGAATGTATACAAAGAAAGTAAGCAGGAGTAAACTCATTTCCCGAACGATTTTTAAAATTATTTTTTCACCACTAAAACCCATGAGACTTGTAGTTTTCAAAAATATTTTCATTTTTGATGAGACGCCGAATGAAAGCAGTTTAATCGCCGGCAACCGAAAACCCGCGATTTCCCGTAAATCCCGTATAGTCGAATGTATACAAAGAAAGTAAGCAGGGAGTAAACTCATTTCCCGAACGATTTTTAAAATTATTTTTTCACCACTAAAACCCATGAGACTTGTAGTTTTCAAAAATATTTTCATTTTTGATGAGACGCCGAATGAAAGCAGTTTAATCGCCGGCAACCGAAAACCCGCGATTTCCCGTAAATCCCGGATCGGCCCGTATAGTCGAATGTATACAAAGAAAGTAAGCAGGGAGTAAACTCATTTCCCGAACGATTTTTAAAATTATTTTTTCACCACTAAAACCCATGAGACTTGTAGTTTTCAAAAATTTTTCATTTTTGATGAGACGCCGAATGAAAGCAGTTTAATCGCCGGCAACCGAAAACCCGCGATTTCCCGTAAATCCCGTATAGTCGAATGTATACAAAGAAAGTAAGCAGGGAGTAAACTCATTTCCCGAACGATTTTTAAAATTATTTTTTCACCACTAAAACCCATGAGACTTGTAGTTTTCAAAAATATTTTCATTTTTGATGAGACGCCGAATGAAAGCAGTTTAATCGCCGGCAACCGAAAACCCGCGATTTCCCGTAAATCCCGTATAGTCGAATGTATACAAAGAAAGTAAGCAGGGAGTAAACTCATTTCCCGAACGATTTTTAAAATTATTTTTTCACCACTAAAACCCATGAGACTTGTAGTTTTCAAAAATATTTTCATTTTTGATGAGACGCCGAATGAAAGCAGTTTAATCGCCGGCAACCGAAAACCCGCGATTTCCCGTAAATCCCATCCCGTATAGTCGAATGTATACAAAGAAAGTAAGCAGGGAGTAAACTCATTTCCCGAACGATTTTTAAAATTATTTTTTCACCACTAAAACCCATGAGACTTGTAGTTTTCAAAAATATTTTCATTTTTGATGAGACGCCGAATGAAAGCAGTTTAATCGCCGGCAACCGAAAACCCGCGATTTCCCGTAAATCCCGGATCCCGTATAGTCGAATGTATACAAAGAAAGTAAGCAGGGAGTAAACTCATTTCCCGAACGATTTTTAAAATTATTTTTTCACCACTAAAACCCATGAGACTTGTAGTTTTCAAAAATATTTTCATTTTTGATGAGACGCCGAATGAAAGCAGTTTAATCGCCGGCAACCGAAAACCCGCGATTTCCCGTAAATCGGCCCGTATAGTCGAATGTATACAAAGAAAGTAAGCAGGGAGTAAACTCATTTCCCGAACGATTTTTAAAATTATTTTTTCACCACTAAAACCCATGAGACTTGTAGTTTTTCCGAATGAAAGCAGTTTAATCGCCGGCAACCGAAAACCCGCGATTTCCCGTAAATCCCGGATCGGCCCGTATAGTCGAATGTATACAAAGAAAGTAAGCAGGGAGTAAACTCATTTCCCGAACGATTTTTAAAATTTTTTTCACCACTAAAACCCATGAGACTTGTAGTTTTCAAAAATATTTCATTTTTGATGAGACGCCGAATGAAAGCAGTTTAATCGCCGGCAACCGAAAACCCGCGATTTCCCGTAAATCCCGGTATAGTCGAATGTATACAAAGAAAGTAAGCAGGGAGTAAACTCATTTCCCGAACGATTTTTAAAATTATTTTTTCACCACTAAAACCCATGAGACTTGTAGTTTTCAAAAATATTTTCATTTTTGATGAGACGCCGAATGAAAGCAGTTTAATCGCCGGCAACCGAAAACCCGCGATTTCCCGTAAAATCCCGTATAGTCGAATGTATACAAAGAAAGTAAGCAGGGAGTAAACTCATTTCCCGAACGATTTTTAAAATTATTTTTTCACCACTAAAACCCATGAGACTTGTAGTTTTCAAAAATATTTTCATTTTTGATGAGACGCCGAATGAAAGCAGTTTAATCGCCGGCAACCGAAAACCCGCGATTTCCCGTAAATCCCGTATAGTCGAATGTATACAAAGAAAGTAAGCAGGGAGTAAACTCATTTCCCGAACGATTTTTAAAATTATTTTTTCACCACTAAAACCCATAAGATTTTCATTTTTGATGCCGAATGAAAGCAGTTTAACCAACGGCAACCGAAACCCCGCGATTTCCCGTAAATCCCGGATCGGCCCGTATAGTCGAATGTATACAAAGAAAGTAAGCAGGAGTAAACTCATTTCCCGAACGATTTTTAAAATTATTTTTTCACCACTAAAACCCATGAGACTTGTAGTTTTCAAAAATATTTTCATTTTTGATGAGACGCCGAATGAAAGCAGTTTAATCGCCGGCAACCGAAAACCCGCGATTTCCCGTAAATCCCGTATAGTCGAATGTATACAAAGAAAGTAAGCAGGAGTAAACTCATTTCCCGAACGATTTTTAAAATTATTTTTTCACCACTAAAACCCATGAGACTTGTAGTTTTCAAAAATATTTTCATTTTTGATGAGACGCCGAATGAAAGCAGTTTAATCGCCGGCAACCGAAAACCCGCGATTTCCCGTAAATCCCGGATCGGCCCGTATAGTCGAATGTATACAAAGAAAGTAAGCAGGGAGTAAACTCATTTCCCGAACGATTTTTAAAATTATTTTTTCACCACTAAAACCCATGAGACTTGTAGTTTTCAAAAATATTTTCATTTTTGATGAGACGCCGAATGAAAGCAGTTTAATCGCCGGCAACCGAAAACCCGCGATTTCCCGTAAATCCCGTATAGTCGAATGTATACAAAGAAAGTAAGCAGGGAGTAAACTCATTTCCCGAACGATTTTTAAAATTATTTTTTCACCACTAAAACCCATGAGACTTGTAGTTTTCAAAAATATTTTCATTTTTGATGAGACGCCGAATGAAAGCAGTTTAATCGCCGGCAACCGAAAACCCGCGATTTCCCGTAAATCCCGGATCGGCCCGTATAGTCGAATGTATACAAAGAAAGTAAGCAGGGAGTAAACTCATTTCCCGAACGATTTTTAAAATTATTTTTTCACCACTAAAACCCATGAGACTTGTAGTTTTCAAAAATATTTTCATTTTTGATGAGACGCCGAATGAAAGCAGTTTAATCGCCGGCAACCGAAAACCCGCGATTTCCCGTAAATCCCGGAATCGGCCCGTATAGTCGAATGTATACAAAGAAAGTAAGCAGGGAGTAAACTCATTTCCCGAACGATTTTTAAAATTATTTTTTCACCACTAAAACCCATAAGACTTGTAGTTTTGCCGAATGAAAGCAGTTTAATCAACGGCAACCGAAACCCCGCGATTTCCCGTAAATCCCGGGATCAGCCCGTATAGTCGAATATATACAAAGAAAGTAAGCAGGCAGTAAACTCATTTCCCCAACGATTTTTAAAATTATTTTTTCACCACTAAAACCCATGAGACTTGTAGTTTTCAAAAATATTTTCATTTTTGATGAGACGCCGAATGAAAGCAGTTTAATCGCCGGCAACCGAAAACCCGCGATTTCCCGTAAATCCCGTATAGTCGAATGTATACAAAGAAAGTAAGCAGGGAGTAAACTCATTTCCCGAACGATTTTTAAAATTATTTTTTCACCACTAAAACCCATGAGACTTGTAGTTTTCAAAAATATTTTCATTTTTGATGAGACGCCGAATGAAAGCAGTTTAATCGCCGGCAACCGAAAACCCGCGATTTCCCGTAAATCCCGGATCCCGTATAGTCGAATGTATACAAAGAAAGTAAGCAGGGAGTAAACTCATTTCCCGAACGATTTTTAAAATTATTTTTTCACCACTAAAACCCATGAGACTTGTAGTTTTCAAAAATATTTTCATTTTTGATGAGACGCCGAATGAAAGCAGTTTAATCGCCGGCAACCGAAAACCCGCGATTTCCCGTAAATCCCGGATCGGCCCGTATAGTCGAATGTATACAAAGAAAGTAAGCAGGGAGTAAACTCATTTCCCGAACGATTTTTAAAATTATTTTTTCACCACTAAAACCCATGAGACTTTGTATTTTTGATGACGCCGAATGAAAGCAGTTTAATCGCCGGCAACCGAAAACCCGCGATTTCCCGTAAATCCCGGATCGGCCCGTATAGTCGAATGTATACAAAGAAAGTAAGCAGGGAGTAAACTCATTTCCCGAACGATTTTTAAAATTATTTTTTCACCACTAAAACCCATGAGACTTGTAGTTTTCAAAAATATTTTCATTTTTGATGAGACGCCGAATGAAAGCAGTTTAATCGCCGGCAACCGAAAACCCGCGATTTCCCGTAAATCCCGTATAGTCGAATGTATACAAAGAAAGTAAGCAGGGAGTAAACTCATTTCCCGAACGATTTTTAAAATTATTTTTTCACCACTAAAACCCATGAGACTTGTAGTTTTCAAAAATATTTTCATTTTTGATGAGACGCCGAATGAAAGCAGTTTAATCGCCGGCAACCGAAAACCCGCGATTTCCCGTAAATCCCGGATCGGCCCGTATAGTCGAATGTATACAAAGAAAGTAAGCAGGAGTAAACTCATTTCCCGAACGATTTTTAAAATTATTTTTTCACCACTAAAACCCATGAGACTTGTAGTTTTCAAAAATATTTTCATTTTTGATGAGACGCCGAATGAAAGCAGTTTAATCGCCGGCAACCGAAAACCCGCGATTTCCCGTAAATCCCGTATAGTCGAATGTATACAAAGAAAGTAAGCAGGGAGTAAACTCATTTCCCGAACGATTTTTAAAATTATTTTTTCACCACTAAAACCCATGAGACTTGTAGTTTTCAAAAATATTTTCATTTTTGATGAGACGCCGAATGAAAGCAGTTTAATCGCCGGCAACCGAAAACCCGCGATTTCCCGTAAATCCTCGGTATAGTCGAATGTATACAAAGAAAGTAAGCAGGGAGTAAACTCATTTCCCGAACGATTTTTAAAATTATTTTTTCACCACTAAAACCCATGAGACTTGTAGTTTTCAAAAATATTTTCATTTTTGATGAGACGCCGAATGAAAGCAGTTTAATCGCCGGCAACCGAAAACCCGCGATTTCCCGTAAATCCCATCGGCCCGTATAGTCGAATGTATACAAAGAAAGTAAGCAGGGAGTAAACTCATTTCCCGAACGATTTTTAAAATTATTTTTTCACCACTAAAACCCATGAGACTTGTAGTTTTCAAAAATATTTTCATTTTTGATGAGACGCCGAATGAAAGCAGTTTAATCGCCGGCAACCGAAAACCCGCGATTTCCCGTAAATCCCGTATAGTCGAATGTATACAAAGAAAGTAAGCAGGGAGTAAACTCATTTCCCGAACGATTTTTAAAATTATTTTTTCACCACTAAAACCCATGAGACTTGTAGTTTTCAAAAATATTTTCATTTTTGATGAGACGCCGAATGAAAGCAGTTTAATCGCCGGCAACCGAAAACCCGCGATTTCCCGTAAATCCCATCGGCCCGTATAGTCGAATGTATACAAAGAAAGTAAGCAGGGAGTAAACTCATTTCCCGAACGATTTTTAAAATTATTTTTTCACCACTAAAACCCATGAGACTTGTAGTTTTCAAAAATATTTTCATTTTTGATGAGACGCCGAATGAAAGCAGTTTAATCGCCGGCAACCGAAAACCCGCGATTTCCCGTAAATCCCGGATCGGCCCGTATAGTCGAATGTATACAAAGAAAGTAAGCAGGGAGTAAACTCATTTCCCGAACGATTTTTAAAATTATTTTTTCACCACTAAAACCCATGAGACTTGTAGTTTTCAAAAATATTTTCATTTTTGATGAGACGCCGAATGAAAGCAGTTTAATCGCCGGCAACCGAAAACCCGCGATTTCCCGTAAATCCCGTATAGTCGAATGTATACAAAGAAAGTAAGCAGGAGTAAACTCATTTCCCGAACGATTTTTAAAATTATTTTTTCACCACTAAAACCCATGAGACTTGTAGTTTTCAAAAATATTTTCATTTTTGATGAGACGCCGAATGAAAGCAGTTTAATCGCCGGCAACCGAAAACCCGCGATTTCCCGTAAATCCCGGATCGGCCCGTATAGTCGAATGTATACAAAGAAAGTAAGCAGTAAACTCATTTCCCGAACGATTTTTAAAATTATTTTTTCACCACTAAAACCCATGAGACTTGTAGTTTTCAAAAATTTTTCATTTTTGATGAGACGCCGAATGAAAGCAGTTTAATCGCCGGCAACCGAAAACCCGCGATTTCCCGTAAATCCCGTATAGTCGAATGTATACAAAGAAAGTAAGCAGGGAGTAAACTCATTTCCCGAACGATTTTTAAAATTATTTTTTCACCACTAAAACCCATGAGACTTGTAGTTTTCAAAAATATTTTCATTTTTGATGAGACGCCGAATGAAAGCAGTTTAATCGCCGGCAACCGAAAACCCGCGATTTCCCGTAAATCCCGTATAGTCGAATGTATACAAAGAAAGTAAGCAGGAGTAAACTCATTTCCCGAACGATTTTTAAAATTATTTTTTCACCACTAAAACCCATGAGACTTGTAGTTTTCAAAAATATTTTCATTTTTGATGAGACGCCGAATGAAAGCAGTTTAATCGCCGGCAACCGAAAACCCGCGATTTCCCGTAAATCCCGGACTCCCGTATAGTCGAATGTATACAAAGAAAGTAAGCAGGGAGTAAACTCATTTCCCGAACGATTTTTAAAATTATTTTTTCACCACTAAAACCCATGAGACTTGTAGTTTTCAAAAATATTTTCATTTTTGATGAGACGCCGAATGAAAGCAGTTTAATCGCCGGCAACCGAAAACCCGCGATTTCCCGTAAATCCCGGATCCCGTATAGTCGAATGTATACAAAGAAAGTAAGCAGGGAGTAAACTCATTTCCCGAACGATTTTTAAAATTATTTTTTCACCACTAAAACCCATGAGACTTGTAGTTTTCAAAAATATTTTCATTTTTGATGAGACGCCGAATGAAAGCAGTTTAATCGCCGGCAACCGAAAACCCGCGATTTCCCGTAAATCCCGGATGCCCGTATAGTCGAATGTATACAAAGAAAGTAAGCAGGAGTAAACTCATTTCCCGAACGATTTTTAAAATTATTTTTTCACCACTAAAACCCATGAGACTTGTAGTTTTCAAAAATATTTTCATTTTTGATGAGACGCCGAATGAAAGCAGTTTAATCGCCGGCAACCGAAAACCCGCGATTTCCCGTAAATCCCGGATCGGCCCGTATAGTCGAATGTATACAAAGAAAGTAAGCAGGAGTAAACTCATTTCCCGAACGATTTTTAAAATTATTTTTTCACCACTAAAACCCATGAGACTTGTAGTTTTCAAAAATATTTTCATTTTTGATGAGACGCCGAATGAAAGCAGTTTAATCGCCGGCAACCGAAAACCCGCGATTTCCCGTAAATCCCGGATCGGCCCGTATAGTCGAATGTATACAAAGAAAGTAAGCAGGGAGTAAACTCATTTCCCGAACGATTTTTAAAATTATTTTTTCACCACTAAAACCCATGAGACTTGTAGTTTTGATGCCGAATGAAAGCAGTTTAATCGCCGGCAACCGAAAACCCGCGATTTCCCGTAAATCCGGATCGGCCCGTATAGTCGAATGTATACAAAGAAAGTAAGCAGGGAGTAAACTCATTTCCCGAACGATTTTTAAAATTATTTTTTCACCACTAAAACCCATGAGACTTGTAGTTTTCAAAAATATTTCATTTTTGATGAGACGCCGAATGAAAGCAGTTTAATCGCCGGCAACCGAAAACCCGCGATTTCCCGTAAATCCCGTATAGTCGAATGTATACAAAGAAAGTAAGCAGGAGTAAACTCATTTCCCGAACGATTTTTAAAATTATTTTTTCACCACTAAAACCCATGAGACTTGTAGTTTTCAAAAATATTTTCATTTTTGATGAGACGCCGAATGAAAGCAGTTTAATCGCCGGCAACCGAAAACCCGCGATTTCCCGTAAATCCCGGATCGGCCCGTATAGTCGAATGTATACAAAGAAAGTAAGCAGGGAGTAAACTCATTTCCCGAACGATTTTTAAAATTATTTTTTCACCACTAAAACCCATGAGACTTGTAGTTTTTGATGAGACGCCGAATGAAAGCAGTTTAATCGCCGGCAACCGAAAACCCGCGATTTCCCGTAAATCCCGGATCGGCCCGTATAGTCGAATGTATACAAAGAAAGTAAGCAGGAGTAAACTCATTTCCCGAACGATTTTTAAAATTATTTTTTCACCACTAAAACCCATGAGACTTGTAGTTTTCAAAAATATTTTCATTTTTGATGAGACGCCGAATGAAAGCAGTTTAATCGCCGGCAACCGAAAACCCGCGATTTCCCGTAAATCCCGTATAGTCGAATGTATACAAAGAAAGTAAGCAGGGAGTAAACTCATTTCCCGAACGATTTTTAAAATTATTTTTTCACCACTAAAACCCATGAGACTTGTAGTTTTCAAAAATATTTTCATTTTTGATGAGACGCCGAATGAAAGCAGTTTAATCGCCGGCAACCGAAAACCCGCGATTTCCCGTAAATCCCGGATCGGCCCGTATAGTCGAATGTATACAAAGAAAGTAAGCAGGAGTAAACTCATTTCCCGAACGATTTTTAAAATTATTTTTTCACCACTAAAACCCATGAGACTTGTAGTTTTCAAAAATATTTTCATTTTTGATGAGACGCCGAATGAAAGCAGTTTAATCGCCGGCAACCGAAAACCCGCGATTTCCCGTAAATCCCGTATAGTCGAATGTATACAAAGAAAGTAAGCAGGAGTAAACTCATTTCCCGAACGATTTTTAAAATTATTTTTTCACCACTAAAACCCATGAGACTTGTAGTTTTCAAAAATATTTTCATTTTTGATGAGACGCCGAATGAAAGCAGTTTAATCGCCGGCAACCGAAAACCCGCGATTTCCCGTAAATCCCGTATAGTCGAATGTATACAAAGAAAGTAAGCAGGGAGTAAACTCATTTCCCGAACGATTTTTAAAATTATTTTTTCACCACTAAAACCCATGAGACTTGTAGTTTTCAAAAATATTTTCATTTTTGATGAGACGCCGAATGAAAGCAGTTTAATCGCCGGCAACCGAAAACCCGCGATTTCCCGTAAATCCCGGATCCCGTATAGTCGAATGTATACAAAGAAAGTAAGCAGGGAGTAAACTCATTTCCCGAACGATTTTTAAAATTATTTTTTCACCACTAAAACCCATGAGACTTGTAGTTTTCAAAAATATTTTCATTTTTGATGAGACGCCGAATGAAAGCAGTTTAATCGCCGGCAACCGAAAACCCGCGATTTCCCGTAAATCCCGGATCCCGTATAGTCGAATGTATACAAAGAAAGTAAGCAGGGAGTAAACTCATTTCCCGAACGATTTTTAAAATTATTTTTTCACCACTAAAACCCATGAGACTTGTAGTTTTCAAAAATATTTTCATTTTTGATGAGACGCCGAATGAAAGCAGTTTAATCGCCGGCAACCGAAAACCCGCGATTTCCCGTAAATCCCGGATCGGCCCGTATAGTCGAATGTATACAAAGAAAGTAAGCAGGGAGTAAACTCATTTCCCGAACGATTTTTAAAATTATTTTTTCACCACTAAAACCCATGAGACTTGTAGTTTTCAAAAATATTTTCATTTTTGATGAGACGCCGAATGAAAGCAGTTTAATCGCCGGCAACCGAAAACCCGCGATTTCCCGTAAATCCGGATCCGTATAGTCGAATGTATACAAAGAAAGTAAGCAGGGAGTAAACTCATTTCCCGAACGATTTTTAAAATTATTTTTTCACCACTAAAACCCATGAGACTTGTAGTTTTCAAAAATATTTTCATTTTTGATGAGACGCCGAATGAAAGCAGTTTAATCGCCGGCAACCGAAAACCCGCGATTTCCCGTAAATCCCGGATCGGCCCGTATAGTCGAATGTATACAAAGAAAGTAAGCAGGGAGTAAACTCATTTCCCGAACGATTTTTAAAATTATTTTTTCACCACTAAAACCCATGAGACTTGTAGTTTTCAAAAATATTTTCATTTTTGATGAGACGCCGAATGAAAGCAGTTTAATCGCCGGCAACCGAAAACCCGCGATTTCCCGTAAATCCCGGATCGGCCCGTATAGTCGAATGTATACAAAGAAAGTAAGCAGGGAGTAAACTCATTTCCCGAACGATTTTTAAAATTATTTTTTCACCACTAAAACCCATGAGACTTGTAGTTTTCAAAAATATTTTCATTTTTGATGAGACGCCGAATGAAAGCAGTTTAATCGCCGGCAACCGAAAACCCGCGATTTCCCGTAAATCCCGGATCGCCCGTATAGTCGAATGTATACAAAGAAAGTAAGCAGGGAGTAAACTCATTTCCCGAACGATTTTTAAAATTATTTTTTCACCACTAAAACCCATGAGACTTGTAGTTTTCAAAAATATTTTCATTTTTGATGAGACGCCGAATGAAAGCAGTTTAATCGCCGGCAACCGAAAACCCGCGATTTCCCGTAAATCCCGGATCGGCCCGTATAGTCGAATGTATACAAAGAAAGTAAGCAGGAGTAAACTCATTTCCCGAACGATTTTTAAAATTATTTTTTCACCACTAAAACCCATGAGACTTGTAGTTTTCAAAAATATTTTCATTTTTGATGAGACGCCGAATGAAAGCAGTTTAATCGCCGGCAACCGAAAACCCGCGATTTCCCGTAAATCCCGTATAGTCGAATGTATACAAAGAAAGTAAGCAGGAGTAAACTCATTTCCCGAACGATTTTTAAAATTATTTTTTCACCACTAAAACCCATGAGACTTGTAGTTTTCAAAAATATTTTCATTTTTGATGAGACGCCGAATGAAAGCAGTTTAATCGCCGGCAACCGAAAACCCGCGATTTCCCGTAAATCCCGATCCCGTATAGTCGAATGTATACAAAGAAAGTAAGCAGGGAGTAAACTCATTTCCCGAACGATTTTTAAAATTATTTTTTCACCACTAAAACCCATGAGACTTGTAGTTTTCAAAAATATTTTCATTTTTGATGAGACGCCGAATGAAAGCAGTTTAATCGCCGGCAACCGAAAACCCGCGATTTCCCGTAAATCCCGGATCGGCCCGTATAGTCGAATGTATACAAAGAAAGTAAGCAGGGAGTAAACTCATTTCCCGAACGATTTTTAAAATTATTTTTTCACCACTAAAACCCATGAGACTTGTAGTTTTCAAAAATATTTTCATTTTTGATGAGACGCCGAATGAAAGCAGTTTAATCGCCGGCAACCGAAAACCCGCGATTTCCCGTAAATCCCGCCCGTATAGTCGAATGTATACAAAGAAAGTAAGCAGGGAGTAAACTCATTTCCCGAACGATTTTTAAAATTATTTTTTCACCACTAAAACCCATGAGACTTGTAGTTTTCAAAAATATTTTCATTTTTGATGAGACGCCGAATGAAAGCAGTTTAATCGCCGGCAACCGAAAACCCGCGATTTCCCGTAAATCCCGGATCCCGTATAGTCGAATGTATACAAAGAAAGTAAGCAGGGAGTAAACTCATTTCCCGAACGATTTTTAAAATTATTTTTTCACCACTAAAACCCATGAGACTTTAGTTTTCATTTTTGATGAGACGCCGAATGAAAGCAGTTTAATCGCCGGCAACCGAAAACCCGCGATTTCCCGTAAATCCATCCCCGTATAGTCGAATGTATACAAAGAAAGTAAGCAGGGAGTAAACTCATTTCCCGAACGATTTTTAAAATTATTTTTTCACCACTAAAACCCATGAGACTTGTAGTTTTCAAAAATATTTTCATTTTTGATGAGACGCCGAATGAAAGCAGTTTAATCGCCGGCAACCGAAAACCCGCGATTTCCCGTAAATCCCGGATGCCCGTATAGTCGAATGTATACAAAGAAAGTAAGCAGGGAGTAAACTCATTTCCCGAACGATTTTTAAAATTATTTTTTCACCACTAAAACCCATGAGACTTGTAGTTTTCAAAAATATTTTCATTTTTGATGAGACGCCGAATGAAAGCAGTTTAATCGCCGGCAACCGAAAACCCGCGATTTCCCGTAAGCCCGTATAGTCGAATGTATACAAAGAAAGTAAGCAGGGAGTAAACTCATTTCCCGAACGATTTTTAAAATTATTTTTTCACCACTAAAACCCATGAGACTTGTAGTTTTCAAAAATATTTTCATTTTTGATGAGACGCCGAATGAAAGCAGTTTAATCGCCGGCAACCGAAAACCCGCGATTTCCCGTAAATCCCGGATCCCGTATAGTCGAATGTATACAAAGAAAGTAAGCAGGGAGTAAACTCATTTCCCGAACGATTTTTAAAATTATTTTTTCACCACTAAAACCCATGAGACTTTGTATTTTTGATGCCGAATGAAAGCAGTTTAATCGCCGGCAACCGAAAACCCGCGATTTCCCGTAAATCCCGATCCCGTATAGTCGAATGTATACAAAGAAAGTAAGCAGGAGTAAACTCATTTCCCGAACGATTTTTAAAATTATTTTTTCACCACTAAAACCCATGAGACTTGTAGTTTTCAAAAATATTTTCATTTTTGATGAGACGCCGAATGAAAGCAGTTTAATCGCCGGCAACCGAAAACCCGCGATTTCCCGTAAATCCCGTATAGTCGAATGTATACAAAGAAAGTAAGCAGGGAGTAAACTCATTTCCCGAACGATTTTTAAAATTATTTTTTCACCACTAAAACCCATGAGACTTGTAGTTTTCAAAAATATTTTCATTTTTGATGAGACGCCGAATGAAAGCAGTTTAATCGCCGGCAACCGAAAACCCGCGATTTCCCGTAAATCCCGGGATCGGCCCGTATAGTCGAATGTATACAAAGAAAGTAAGCAGGGAGTAAACTCATTTCCCGAACGATTTTTAAAATTATTTTTTCACCACTAAAACCCATGAGACTGTAGTTTTTGATGAGACGCCGAATGAAAGCAGTTTAATCGCCGGCAACCGAAAACCCGCGATTTCCCGTAAATCCCGGATCGGCCCGTATAGTCGAATGTATACAAAGAAAGTAAGCAGGAGTAAACTCATTTCCCGAACGATTTTTAAAATTATTTTTTCACCACTAAAACCCATGAGACTTGTAGTTTTCAAAAATATTTTCATTTTTGATGAGACGCCGAATGAAAGCAGTTTAATCGCCGGCAACCGAAAACCCGCGATTTCCCGTAAATCCCGTATAGTCGAATGTATACAAAGAAAGTAAGCAGGGAGTAAACTCATTTCCCGAACGATTTTTAAAATTATTTTTTCACCACTAAAACCCATGAGACTTGTAGTTTTCAAAAATATTTTCATTTTTGATGAGACGCCGAATGAAAGCAGTTTAATCGCCGGCAACCGAAAACCCGCGATTTCCCGTAAATCCGATCGGCCCGTATAGTCGAATGTATACAAAGAAAGTAAGCAGGGAGTAAACTCATTTCCCGAACGATTTTTAAAATTATTTTTTCACCACTAAAACCCATGAGACTTGTAGTTTTCAAAAATATTTTCATTTTTGATGAGACGCCGAATGAAAGCAGTTTAATCGCCGGCAACCGAAAACCCGCGATTTCCCGTAAATCCCGTATAGTCGAATGTATACAAAGAAAGTAAGCAGGGAGTAAACTCATTTCCCGAACGATTTTTAAAATTATTTTTTCACCACTAAAACCCATGAGACTTGTAGTTTTCAAAAATATTTTCATTTTTGATGAGACGCCGAATGAAAGCAGTTTAATCGCCGGCAACCGAAAACCCGCGATTTCCCGTAAATCCCGTATAGTCGAATGTATACAAAGAAAGTAAGCAGGGAGTAAACTCATTTCCCGAACGATTTTTAAAATTATTTTTTCACCACTAAAACCCATGAGACTTGTAGTTTTCAAAAATATTTTCATTTTTGATGAGACGCCGAATGAAAGCAGTTTAATCGCCGGCAACCGAAAACCCGCGATTTCCCGTAAATCCCGGATCCCGTATAGTCGAATGTATACAAAGAAAGTAAGCAGGGAGTAAACTCATTTCCCGAACGATTTTTAAAATTATTTTTTCACCACTAAAACCCATGAGACTTGTAGTTTTCAAAAATATTTTCATTTTTGATGAGACGCCGAATGAAAGCAGTTTAATCGCCGGCAACCGAAAACCCGCGATTTCCCGTAAATCCCGATCCCGTATAGTCGAATGTATACAAAGAAAGTAAGCAGGGAGTAAACTCATTTCCCGAACGATTTTTAAAATTATTTTTTCACCACTAAAACCCATGAGACTTGTAGTTTTCAAAAATATTTTCATTTTTGATGAGACGCCGAATGAAAGCAGTTTAATCGCCGGCAACCGAAAACCCGCGATTTCCCGTAAATCCCGGATCCCGTATAGTCGAATGTATACAAAGAAAGTAAGCAGGGAGTAAACTCATTTCCCGAACGATTTTTAAAATTATTTTTTCACCACTAAAACCCATGAGACTTGTAGTTTTCAAAAATATTTTCATTTTTGATGAGACGCCGAATGAAAGCAGTTTAATCGCCGGCAACCGAAAACCCGCGATTTCCCGTAAATCCCGGATCCCGTATAGTCGAATGTATACAAAGAAAGTAAGCAGGGAGTAAACTCATTTCCCGAACGATTTTTAAAATTATTTTTTCACCACTAAAACCCATGAGACTTGTAGTTTTCAAAAATATTTTCATTTTTGATGAGACGCCGAATGAAAGCAGTTTAATCGCCGGCAACCGAAAACCCGCGATTTCCCGTAAATCCGATCCCGTATAGTCGAATGTATACAAAGAAAGTAAGCAGGGAGTAAACTCATTTCCCGAACGATTTTTAAAATTATTTTTTCACCACTAAAACCCATGAGACTTGTAGTTTTCAAAAATATTTTCATTTTTGATGAGACGCCGAATGAAAGCAGTTTAATCGCCGGCAACCGAAAACCCGCGATTTCCCGTAAATCCCGGATCGGCCCGTATAGTCGAATGTATACAAAGAAAGTAAGCAGGGAGTAAACTCATTTCCCGAACGATTTTTAAAATTATTTTTTCACCACTAAAACCCATGAGACTTGTAGTTTTCAAAAATATTTTCATTTTTGATGAGACGCCGAATGAAAGCAGTTTAATCGCCGGCAACCGAAAACCCGCGATTTCCCGTAAATCCGGATCGGCCCGTATAGTCGAATGTATACAAAGAAAGTAAGCAGGGAGTAAACTCATTTCCCGAACGATTTTTAAAATTATTTTTTCACCACTAAAACCCATGAGACTTGTAGTTTTCAAAAATATTTTCATTTTTGATGAGACGCCGAATGAAAGCAGTTTAATCGCCGGCAACCGAAAACCCGCGATTTCCCGTAAATCCCATCGGCCCGTATAGTCGAATGTATACAAAGAAAGTAAGCAGGAGTAAACTCATTTCCCGAACGATTTTTAAAATTATTTTTTCACCACTAAAACCCATGAGACTTGTAGTTTTCAAAAATATTTTCATTTTTGATGAGACGCCGAATGAAAGCAGTTTAATCGCCGGCAACCGAAAACCCGCGATTTCCCGTAAATCCCGTATAGTCGAATGTATACAAAGAAAGTAAGCAGGGAGTAAACTCATTTCCCGAACGATTTTTAAAATTATTTTTTCACCACTAAAACCCATGAGACTTGTAGTTTTCAAAAATATTTTCATTTTTGATGAGACGCCGAATGAAAGCAGTTTAATCGCCGGCAACCGAAAACCCGCGATTTCCCGTAAATCCCGATCCCGTATAGTCGAATGTATACAAAGAAAGTAAGCAGGGAGTAAACTCATTTCCCGAACGATTTTTAAAATTATTTTTTCACCACTAAAACCCATGAGACTTGTAGTTTTCAAAAATATTTTCATTTTTGATGAGACGCCGAATGAAAGCAGTTTAATCGCCGGCAACCGAAAACCCGCGATTTCCCGTAAATCCCGGATCCCGTATAGTCGAATGTATACAAAGAAAGTAAGCAGGGAGTAAACTCATTTCCCGAACGATTTTTAAAATTATTTTTTCACCACTAAAACCCATGAGACTTGTAGTTTTCAAAAATATTTTCATTTTTGATGAGACGCCGAATGAAAGCAGTTTAATCGCCGGCAACCGAAAACCCGCGATTTCCCGTAAATCCCGTATAGTCGAATGTATACAAAGAAAGTAAGCAGGGAGTAAACTCATTTCCCGAACGATTTTTAAAATTATTTTTTCACCACTAAAACCCATGAGACTTGTAGTTTTCAAAAATATTTTCATTTTTGATGAGACGCCGAATGAAAGCAGTTTAATCGCCGGCAACCGAAAACCCGCGATTTCCCGTAAATCCCATCCCGTATAGTCGAATGTATACAAAGAAAGTAAGCAGGGAGTAAACTCATTTCCCGAACGATTTTTAAAATTATTTTTTCACCACTAAAACCCATGAGACTTGTAGTTTTTGATGAGACGCCGAATGAAAGCAGTTTAATCGCCGGCAACCGAAAACCCGCGATTTCCCGTAAATCCATCCCCGTATAGTCGAATGTATACAAAGAAAGTAAGCAGGGAGTAAACTCATTTCCCGAACGATTTTTAAAATTATTTTTTCACCACTAAAACCCATGAGACTTGTAGTTTTCAAAAATATTTTCATTTTTGATGAGACGCCGAATGAAAGCAGTTTAATCGCCGGCAACCGAAAACCCGCGATTTCCCGTAAATCCCGGATCCCGTATAGTCGAATGTATACAAAGAAAGTAAGCAGGGAGTAAACTCATTTCCCGAACGATTTTTAAAATTATTTTTTCACCACTAAAACCCATGAGACTTGTAGTTTTCAAAAATATTTTCATTTTTGATGAGACGCCGAATGAAAGCAGTTTAATCGCCGGCAACCGAAAACCCGCGATTTCCCGTGCCCGTATAGTCGAATGTATACAAAGAAAGTAAGCAGGGAGTAAACTCATTTCCCGAACGATTTTTAAAATTATTTTTTCACCACTAAAACCCATGAGACTTGTAGTTTTCAAAAATATTTTCATTTTTGATGAGACGCCGAATGAAAGCAGTTTAATCGCCGGCAACCGAAAACCCGCGATTTCCCGTAAATCCCGTATAGTCGAATGTATACAAAGAAAGTAAGCAGGAGTAAACTCATTTCCCGAACGATTTTTAAAATTATTTTTTCACCACTAAAACCCATGAGACTTGTAGTTTTCAAAAATATTTTCATTTTTGATGAGACGCCGAATGAAAGCAGTTTAATCGCCGGCAACCGAAAACCCGCGATTTCCCGTAAATCCCGGATCGGCCCGTATAGTCGAATGTATACAAAGAAAGTAAGCAGGGAGTAAACTCATTTCCCGAACGATTTTTAAAATTATTTTTTCACCACTAAAACCCATGAGACTTGTAGTATTTTTGATGAGACGCCGAATGAAAGCAGTTTAATCGCCGGCAACCGAAAACCCGCGATTTCCCGTAAAATCCCGTATAGTCGAATGTATACAAAGAAAGTAAGCAGGGAGTAAACTCATTTCCCGAACGATTTTTAAAATTATTTTTTCACCACTAAAACCCATGAGACTTGTAGTTTTCAAAAATATTTTCATTTTTGATGAGACGCCGAATGAAAGCAGTTTAATCGCCGGCAACCGAAAACCCGCGATTTCCCGTAAATCCATCCCCGTATAGTCGAATGTATACAAAGAAAGTAAGCAGGGAGTAAACTCATTTCCCGAACGATTTTTAAAATTATTTTTTCACCACTAAAACCCATGAGACTTGTAGTTTTTGATGCCGAATGAAAGCAGTTTAATCGCCGGCAACCGAAAACCCGCGATTTCCCGTAAATCCGGATCCCGTATAGTCGAATGTATACAAAGAAAGTAAGCAGGGAGTAAACTCATTTCCCGAACGATTTTTAAAATTATTTTTTCACCACTAAAACCCATGAGACTTGTAGTTTTCAAAAATATTTTCATTTTTGATGAGACGCCGAATGAAAGCAGTTTAATCGCCGGCAACCGAAAACCCGCGATTTCCCGTAAATCCCGGATCCCGTATAGTCGAATGTATACAAAGAAAGTAAGCAGGGAGTAAACTCATTTCCCGAACGATTTTTAAAATTATTTTTTCACCACTAAAACCCATGAGACTTGTAGTTTTCAAAAATATTTTCATTTTTGATGAGACGCCGAATGAAAGCAGTTTAATCGCCGGCAACCGAAAACCCGCGATTTCCCGTAAATCCCGTATAGTCGAATGTATACAAAGAAAGTAAGCAGGGAGTAAACTCATTTCCCGAACGATTTTTAAAATTATTTTTTCACCACTAAAACCCATGAGACTTGTAGTTTTCAAAAATATTTTCATTTTTGATGAGACGCCGAATGAAAGCAGTTTAATCGCCGGCAACCGAAAACCCGCGATTTCCCGTAAATCCCGTATAGTCGAATGTATACAAAGAAAGTAAGCAGGGAGTAAACTCATTTCCCGAACGATTTTTAAAATTATTTTTTCACCACTAAAACCCATGAGACTTGTAGTTTTCAAAAATATTTTCATTTTTGATGAGACGCCGAATGAAAGCAGTTTAATCGCCGGCAACCGAAAACCCGCGATTTCCCGTAAATCCATCCCGTATAGTCGAATGTATACAAAGAAAGTAAGCAGGGAGTAAACTCATTTCCCGAACGATTTTTAAAATTATTTTTTCACCACTAAAACCCATGAGACTTGTAGTTTTGATGAGACGCCGAATGAAAGCAGTTTAATCGCCGGCAACCGAAAACCCGCGATTTCCCGTAAATCCCATCCCGTATAGTCGAATGTATACAAAGAAAGTAAGCAGGGAGTAAACTCATTTCCCGAACGATTTTTAAAATTATTTTTTCACCACTAAAACCCATGAGACTTGTAGTTTTCAAAAATATTTTCATTTTTGATGAGACGCCGAATGAAAGCAGTTTAATCGCCGGCAACCGAAAACCCGCGATTTCCCGTAAATCCCGGATCCCGTATAGTCGAATGTATACAAAGAAAGTAAGCAGGGAGTAAACTCATTTCCCGAACGATTTTTAAAATTATTTTTTCACCACTAAAACCCATGAGACTTGTAGTATTTTTGATGAGACGCCGAATGAAAGCAGTTTAATCGCCGGCAACCGAAAACCCGCGATTTCCCGTAAATCCCATGCCCGTATAGTCGAATGTATACAAAGAAAGTAAGCAGGGAGTAAACTCATTTCCCGAACGATTTTTAAAATTATTTTTTCACCACTAAAACCCATGAGACTTGTAGTTTTCAAAAATATTTTCATTTTTGATGAGACGCCGAATGAAAGCAGTTTAATCGCCGGCAACCGAAAACCCGCGATTTCCCGTAAATCCATCCCGTATAGTCGAATGTATACAAAGAAAGTAAGCAGGGAGTAAACTCATTTCCCGAACGATTTTTAAAATTATTTTTTCACCACTAAAACCCATGAGACTTGTAGTTTTCAAAAATATTTTCATTTTTGATGAGACGCCGAATGAAAGCAGTTTAATCGCCGGCAACCGAAAACCCGCGATTTCCCGTAAATCCCGTATAGTCGAATGTATACAAAGAAAGTAAGCAGGGAGTAAACTCATTTCCCGAACGATTTTTAAAATTATTTTTTCACCACTAAAACCCATGAGACTTGTAGTTTTCAAAAATATTTTCATTTTTGATGAGACGCCGAATGAAAGCAGTTTAATCGCCGGCAACCGAAAACCCGCGATTTCCCGTAAATCCCGTATAGTCGAATGTATACAAAGAAAGTAAGCAGGGAGTAAACTCATTTCCCGAACGATTTTTAAAATTATTTTTTCACCACTAAAACCCATGAGACTTGTAGTTTTCAAAAATATTTTCATTTTTGATGAGACGCCGAATGAAAGCAGTTTAATCGCCGGCAACCGAAAATCCCGGATCGCCCGTATAGTCGAATGTATACAAAGAAAGTAAGCAGGAGTAAACTCATTTCCCGAACGATTTTTAAAATTATTTTTTCACCACTAAAACCCATGAGACTTGTAGTTTTCAAAAATATTTTCATTTTTGATGAGACGCCGAATGAAAGCAGTTTAATCGCCGGCAACCGAAAACCCGCGATTTCCCGTAAATCCCGTATAGTCGAATGTATACAAAGAAAGTAAGCAGGGAGTAAACTCATTTCCCGAACGATTTTTAAAATTATTTTTTCACCACTAAAACCCATGAGACTTGTAGTTTTCAAAAATATTTTCATTTTTGATGAGACGCCGAATGAAAGCAGTTTAATCGCCGGCAACCGAAAACCCGCGATTTCCCGTAAATCCCGATCGGCCCGTATAGTCGAATGTATACAAAGAAAGTAAGCAGGGAGTAAACTCATTTCCCGAACGATTTTTAAAATTATTTTTTCACCACTAAAACCCATGAGACTTGTAGTTTTCAAAAATATTTTCATTTTTGATGAGACGCCGAATGAAAGCAGTTTAATCGCCGGCAACCGAAAACCCGCGATTTCCCGTAAATCCCATCCCCGTATAGTCGAATGTATACAAAGAAAGTAAGCAGGGAGTAAACTCATTTCCCGAACGATTTTTAAAATTATTTTTTCACCACTAAAACCCATGAGACTTGTAGTTTTCAAAAATATTTTCATTTTTGATGAGACGCCGAATGAAAGCAGTTTAATCGCCGGCAACCGAAAACCCGCGATTTCCCGTAAATCCCGTATAGTCGAATGTATACAAAGAAAGTAAGCAGGGAGTAAACTCATTTCCCGAACGATTTTTAAAATTATTTTTTCACCACTAAAACCCATGAGACTTGTAGTTTTCAAAAATATTTTCATTTTTGATGAGACGCCGAATGAAAGCAGTTTAATCGCCGGCAACCGAAAACCCGCGATTTCCCGTAAATCCCGTATAGTCGAATGTATACAAAGAAAGTAAGCAGGGAGTAAACTCATTTCCCGAACGATTTTTAAAATTATTTTTTCACCACTAAAACCCATGAGACTTGTAGTTTTCAAAAATATTTTCATTTTTGATGAGACGCCGAATGAAAGCAGTTTAATCGCCGGCAACCGAAAACCCGCGATTTCCCGTAAATCCCGTATAGTCGAATGTATACAAAGAAAGTAAGCAGGGAGTAAACTCATTTCCCGAACGATTTTTAAAATTATTTTTTCACCACTAAAACCCATGAGACTTGTAGTTTTCAAAAATATTTTCATTTTTGATGAGACGCCGAATGAAAGCAGTTTAATCGCCGGCAACCGAAAACCCGCGATTTCCCGTAAATCCCGTATAGTCGAATGTATACAAAGAAAGTAAGCAGGGAGTAAACTCATTTCCCGAACGATTTTTAAAATTATTTTTTCACCACTAAAACCCATGAGACTTGTAGTTTTCAAAAATATTTTCATTTTTGATGAGACGCCGAATGAAAGCAGTTTAATCGCCGGCAACCGAAAACCCGCGATTTCCCCCCGTATAGTCGAATGTATACAAAGAAAGTAAGCAGGGAGTAAACTCATTTCCCGAACGATTTTTAAAATTATTTTTTCACCACTAAAACCCATGAGACTTGTAGTTTTCAAAAATATTTTCATTTTTGATGAGACGCCGAATGAAAGCAGTTTAATCGCCGGCAACCGAAAACCCGCGATTTCCCGTAAATCCCGTATAGTCGAATGTATACAAAGAAAGTAAGCAGGGAGTAAACTCATTTCCCGAACGATTTTTAAAATTATTTTTTCACCACTAAAACCCATGAGACTTGTAGTTTTCAAAAATATTTTCATTTTTGATGAGACGCCGAATGAAAGCAGTTTAATCGCCGGCAACCGAAAACCCGCGATTTCCCGTAAATCCCGGATCCCGTATAGTCGAATGTATACAAAGAAAGTAAGCAGGGAGTAAACTCATTTCCCGAACGATTTTTAAAATTATTTTTTCACCACTAAAACCCATGAGACTTGTAGTTTTCAAAAATATTTTCATTTTTGATGAGACGCCGAATGAAAGCAGTTTAATCGCCGGCAACCGAAAACCCGCGATTTCCCGTAAATCCGGATCCCGTATAGTCGAATGTATACAAAGAAAGTAAGCAGGGAGTAAACTCATTTCCCGAACGATTTTTAAAATTATTTTTTCACCACTAAAACCCATGAGACTTGTAGTTTTCAAAAATATTTTCATTTTTGATGAGACGCCGAATGAAAGCAGTTTAATCGCCGGCAACCGAAAACCCGCGATTTCCCGTAAATCCCGTATAGTCGAATGTATACAAAGAAAGTAAGCAGGGAGTAAACTCATTTCCCGAACGATTTTTAAAATTATTTTTTCACCACTAAAACCCATGAGACTTGTAGTTTTCAAAAATATTTTCATTTTTGATGAGACGCCGAATGAAAGCAGTTTAATCGCCGGCAACCGAAAACCCGCGATTTCCCGTAAATCCCGGATCCCGTATAGTCGAATGTATACAAAGAAAGTAAGCAGGAGTAAACTCATTTCCCGAACGATTTTTAAAATTATTTTTTCACCACTAAAACCCATGAGACTTGTAGTTTTCAAAAATATTTTCATTTTTGATGAGACGCCGAATGAAAGCAGTTTAATCGCCGGCAACCGAAAACCCGCGATTTCCCGTAAATCCCGTATAGTCGAATGTATACAAAGAAAGTAAGCAGGGAGTAAACTCATTTCCCGAACGATTTTTAAAATTATTTTTTCACCACTAAAACCCATGAGACTTGTAGTTTTCAAAAATATTTTCATTTTTGATGAGACGCCGAATGAAAGCAGTTTAATCGCCGGCAACCGAAAACCCGCGATTTCCCGTAAATCCCATCCCGTATAGTCGAATGTATACAAAGAAAGTAAGCAGGAGTAAACTCATTTCCCGAACGATTTTTAAAATTATTTTTTCACCACTAAAACCCATGAGACTTGTAGTTTTCAAAAATATTTTCATTTTTGATGAGACGCCGAATGAAAGCAGTTTAATCGCCGGCAACCGAAAACCCGCGATTTCCCGTAAATCCCGTATAGTCGAATGTATACAAAGAAAGTAAGCAGGGAGTAAACTCATTTCCCGAACGATTTTTAAAATTATTTTTTCACCACTAAAACCCATGAGACTTGTAGTTTTCAAAAATATTTTCATTTTTGATGAGACGCCGAATGAAAGCAGTTTAATCGCCGGCAACCGAAAACCCGCGATTTCCCGTAAATCCCGTATAGTCGAATGTATACAAAGAAAGTAAGCAGGGAGTAAACTCATTTCCCGAACGATTTTTAAAATTATTTTTTCACCACTAAAACCCATGAGACTTGTAGTTTTCAAAAATATTTTCATTTTTGATGAGACGCCGAATGAAAGCAGTTTAATCGCCGGCAACCGAAAACCCGCGATTTCCCGTAAATCCCGGATCCCGTATAGTCGAATGTATACAAAGAAAGTAAGCAGGAGTAAACTCATTTCCCGAACGATTTTTAAAATTATTTTTTCACCACTAAAACCCATGAGACTTGTAGTTTTCAAAA
>JASGCC010002442.1:0-28381 GCA_030067915.1 Hydractinia echinata
CCCGTATAGTCGAATGTATACAAAGAAAGTAAGCAGGGAGTAAACTCATTTCCCGAACGATTTTTAAAATTATTTTTTCACCACTAAAACCCATGAGACTTGTAGTTTTCAAAAATATTTTCATTTTTGATGAGACGCCGAATGAAAGCAGTTTAATCGCCGGCAACCGAAAACCCGCGATTTCCCGTAAATCCCGTATAGTCGAATGTATACAAAGAAAGTAAGCAGGGAGTAAACTCATTTCCCGAACGATTTTTAAAATTATTTTTTCACCACTAAAACCCATGAGACTTGTAGTTTTCAAAAATATTTTCATTTTTGATGAGACGCCGAATGAAAGCAGTTTAATCGCCGGCAACCGAAAACCCGCGATTTCCCGTAAATCCCGGATCGGCCCGTATAGTCGAATGTATACAAAGAAAGTAAGCAGGAGTAAACTCATTTCCCGAACGATTTTTAAAATTATTTTTTCACCACTAAAACCCATGAGACTTGTAGTTTTCAAAAATATTTTCATTTTTGATGAGACGCCGAATGAAAGCAGTTTAATCGCCGGCAACCGAAAACCCGCGATTTCCCGTAAATCCCGGATCGGCCCGTATAGTCGAATGTATACAAAGAAAGTAAGCAGGAGTAAACTCATTTCCCGAACGATTTTTAAAATTATTTTTTCACCACTAAAACCCATGAGACTTGTAGTTTTCAAAAATATTTTCATTTTTGATGAGACGCCGAATGAAAGCAGTTTAATCGCCGGCAACCGAAAACCCGCGATTTCCCGTAAATCCCGGATCCCGTATAGTCGAATGTATACAAAGAAAGTAAGCAGGGAGTAAACTCATTTCCCGAACGATTTTTAAAATTATTTTTTCACCACTAAAACCCATGAGACTTGTAGTTTTCAAAAATATTTTCATTTTTGATGAGACGCCGAATGAAAGCAGTTTAATCGCCGGCAACCGAAAACCCGCGATTTCCCGTAAATCCCGGATCGGCCCGTATAGTCGAATGTATACAAAGAAAGTAAGCAGGAGTAAACTCATTTCCCGAACGATTTTTAAAATTATTTTTTCACCACTAAAACCCATGAGACTTGTAGTTTTCAAAAATATTTTCATTTTTGATGAGACGCCGAATGAAAGCAGTTTAATCGCCGGCAACCGAAAACCCGCGATTTCCCGTAAATCCCGGATCGGCCCGTATAGTCGAATGTATACAAAGAAAGTAAGCAGGGAGTAAACTCATTTCCCGAACGATTTTTAAAATTATTTTTTCACCACTAAAACCCATGAGACTTGTAGTTTTCAAAAATATTTTCATTTTTGATGAGACGCCGAATGAAAGCAGTTTAATCGCCGGCAACCGAAAACCCGCGATTTCCCGTAAATCCCGGATCGGCCCGTATAGTCGAATGTATACAAAGAAAGTAAGCAGGGAGTAAACTCATTTCCCGAACGATTTTTAAAATTATTTTTTCACCACTAAAACCCATGAGACTTGTAGTTTTCAAAAATATTTCATTTTTGATGAGACGCCGAATGAAAGCAGTTTAATCGCCGGCAACCGAAAACCCGCGATTTCCCGTAAATCCCGGATCGGCCCGTATAGTCGAATGTATACAAAGAAAGTAAGCAGGAGTAAACTCATTTCCCGAACGATTTTTAAAATTATTTTTTCACCACTAAAACCCATGAGACTTGTAGTTTTCAAAAATATTTTCATTTTTGATGAGACGCCGAATGAAAGCAGTTTAATCGCCGGCAACCGAAAACCCGCGATTTCCCGTAAATCCCGGATCCCGTATAGTCGAATGTATACAAAGAAAGTAAGCAGGGAGTAAACTCATTTCCCGAACGATTTTTAAAATTATTTTTTCACCACTAAAACCCATGAGACTTGTAGTTTTCAAAAATATTTTCATTTTTGATGAGACGCCGAATGAAAGCAGTTTAATCGCCGGCAACCGAAAACCCGCGATTTCCCGTAAATCCCGGATCGGCCCGTATAGTCGAATGTATACAAAGAAAGTAAGCAGGAGTAAACTCATTTCCCGAACGATTTTTAAAATTATTTTTTCACCACTAAAACCCATGAGACTTGTAGTTTTCAAAAATATTTTCATTTTTGATGAGACGCCGAATGAAAGCAGTTTAATCGCCGGCAACCGAAAACCCGCGATTTCCCGTAAATCCCGATCCCGTATAGTCGAATGTATACAAAGAAAGTAAGCAGGGAGTAAACTCATTTCCCGAACGATTTTTAAAATTATTTTTTCACCACTAAAACCCATGAGACTTGTAGTTTTCAAAAATATTTTCATTTTTGATGAGACGCCGAATGAAAGCAGTTTAATCGCCGGCAACCGAAAACCCGCGATTTCCCGTAAATCCCGGATCGGCCCGTATAGTCGAATGTATACAAAGAAAGTAAGCAGGGAGTAAACTCATTTCCCGAACGATTTTTAAAATTATTTTTTCACCACTAAAACCCATGAGACTTGTAGTTTTCAAAAATATTTTCATTTTTGATGAGACGCCGAATGAAAGCAGTTTAATCGCCGGCAACCGAAAACCCGCGATTTCCCGTAAATCCCGGATCGGCCCGTATAGTCGAATGTATACAAAGAAAGTAAGCAGGAGTAAACTCATTTCCCGAACGATTTTTAAAATTATTTTTTCACCACTAAAACCCATGAGACTTGTAGTTTTCAAAAATATTTTCATTTTTGATGAGACGCCGAATGAAAGCAGTTTAATCGCCGGCAACCGAAAACCCGCGATTTCCCGTAAATCCCGTATAGTCGAATGTATACAAAGAAAGTAAGCAGGGAGTAAACTCATTTCCCGAACGATTTTTAAAATTATTTTTTCACCACTAAAACCCATGAGACTTGTAGTTTTCAAAAATATTTTCATTTTTGATGAGACGCCGAATGAAAGCAGTTTAATCGCCGGCAACCGAAAACCCGCGATTTCCCGTAAATCCCGGATCGGCCCGTATAGTCGAATGTATACAAAGAAAGTAAGCAGGAGTAAACTCATTTCCCGAACGATTTTTAAAATTATTTTTTCACCACTAAAACCCATGAGACTTGTAGTTTTCAAAAATATTTTCATTTTTGATGAGACGCCGAATGAAAGCAGTTTAATCGCCGGCAACCGAAAACCCGCGATTTCCCGTAAATCCCGGATCGGCCCGTATAGTCGAATGTATACAAAGAAAGTAAGCAGGGAGTAAACTCATTTCCCGAACGATTTTTAAAATTATTTTTTCACCACTAAAACCCATGAGACTTGTAGTTTTCAAAAATATTTTCATTTTTGATGAGACGCCGAATGAAAGCAGTTTAATCGCCGGCAACCGAAAACCCGCGATTTCCCGTAAATCCCGGATCCCGTATAGTCGAATGTATACAAAGAAAGTAAGCAGGGAGTAAACTCATTTCCCGAACGATTTTTAAAATTATTTTTTCACCACTAAAACCCATGAGACTTGTAGTTTTCAAAAATATTTTCATTTTTGATGAGACGCCGAATGAAAGCAGTTTAATCGCCGGCAACCGAAAACCCGCGATTTCCCGTAAATCCCGGATCGGCCCGTATAGTCGAATGTATACAAAGAAAGTAAGCAGGAGTAAACTCATTTCCCGAACGATTTTTAAAATTATTTTTTCACCACTAAAACCCATGAGACTTGTAGTTTTCAAAAATATTTTCATTTTTGATGAGACGCCGAATGAAAGCAGTTTAATCGCCGGCAACCGAAAACCCGCGATTTCCCGTAAATCCCGTATAGTCGAATGTATACAAAGAAAGTAAGCAGGGAGTAAACTCATTTCCCGAACGATTTTTAAAATTATTTTTTCACCACTAAAACCCATGAGACTTGTAGTTTTCAAAAATATTTTCATTTTTGATGAGACGCCGAATGAAAGCAGTTTAATCGCCGGCAACCGAAAACCCGCGATTTCCCGTAAATCCCGGATCGGCCCGTATAGTCGAATGTATACAAAGAAAGTAAGCAGGAGTAAACTCATTTCCCGAACGATTTTTAAAATTATTTTTTCACCACTAAAACCCATGAGACTTGTAGTTTTCAAAAATATTTTCATTTTTGATGAGACGCCGAATGAAAGCAGTTTAATCGCCGGCAACCGAAAACCCGCGATTTCCCGTAAATCCCGGATCGGCCCGTATAGTCGAATGTATACAAAGAAAGTAAGCAGGGAGTAAACTCATTTCCCGAACGATTTTTAAAATTTTTTCACCACTAAAACCCATGAGACTTGTAGTTTTCAAAAATATTTTCATTTTTGATGAGACGCCGAATGAAAGCAGTTTAATCGCCGGCAACCGAAAACCCGCGATTTCCCGTAAATCCCGGATCGGCCGTATAGTCGAATGTATACAAAGAAAGTAAGCAGGAGTAAACTCATTTCCCGAACGATTTTTAAAATTATTTTTTCACCACTAAAACCCATGAGACTTGTAGTTTTCAAAAATATTTTCATTTTTGATGAGACGCCGAATGAAAGCAGTTTAATCGCCGGCAACCGAAAACCCGCGATTTCCCGTAAATCCCGGATCGGCCCGTATAGTCGAATGTATACAAAGAAAGTAAGCAGGAGTAAACTCATTTCCCGAACGATTTTTAAAATTATTTTTTCACCACTAAAACCCATGAGACTTGTAGTTTTCAAAAATATTTTCATTTTTGATGAGACGCCGAATGAAAGCAGTTTAATCGCCGGCAACCGAAAACCCGCGATTTCCCGTAAATCCGGATCGGCCCGTATAGTCGAATGTATACAAAGAAAGTAAGCAGGAGTAAACTCATTTCCCGAACGATTTTTAAAATTATTTTTTCACCACTAAAACCCATGAGACTTGTAGTTTTCAAAAATATTTTCATTTTTGATGAGACGCCGAATGAAAGCAGTTTAATCGCCGGCAACCGAAAACCCGCGATTTCCCGTAAATCCCGGATCGGCCCGTATAGTCGAATGTATACAAAGAAAGTAAGCAGGGAGTAAACTCATTTCCCGAACGATTTTTAAAATTATTTTTTCACCACTAAAACCCATGAGACTTGTAGTTTTCAAAAATATTTTCATTTTTGATGAGACGCCGAATGAAAGCAGTTTAATCGCCGGCAACCGAAAACCCGCGATTTCCCGTAAATCCCGGATCGGCCCGTATAGTCGAATGTATACAAAGAAAGTAAGCAGGAGTAAACTCATTTCCCGAACGATTTTTAAAATTATTTTTTCACCACTAAAACCCATGAGACTTGTAGTTTTCAAAAATATTTTCATTTTTGATGAGACGCCGAATGAAAGCAGTTTAATCGCCGGCAACCGAAAACCCGCGATTTCCCGTAAATCCCGGATCGGCCCGTATAGTCGAATGTATACAAAGAAAGTAAGCAGGGAGTAAACTCATTTCCCGAACGATTTTTAAAATTATTTTTTCACCACTAAAACCCATGAGACTTGTAGTTTTCAAAAATATTTTCATTTTTGATGAGACGCCGAATGAAAGCAGTTTAATCGCCGGCAACCGAAAACCCGCGATTTCCCGTAAATCCCGTATAGTCGAATGTATACAAAGAAAGTAAGCAGGGAGTAAACTCATTTCCCGAACGATTTTTAAAATTATTTTTTCACCACTAAAACCCATGAGACTTGTAGTTTTCAAAAATATTTTCATTTTTGATGAGACGCCGAATGAAAGCAGTTTAATCGCCGGCAACCGAAAACCCGCGATTTCCCGTAAATCCCGGTCGGCCCGTATAGTCGAATGTATACAAAGAAAGTAAGCAGGGAGTAAACTCATTTCCCGAACGATTTTTAAAATTATTTTTTCACCACTAAAACCCATGAGACTTGTAGTTTTCAAAAATATTTTCATTTTTGATGAGACGCCGAATGAAAGCAGTTTAATCGCCGGCAACCGAAAACCCGCGATTTCCCGTAAATTCCCGTATAGTCGAATGTATACAAAGAAAGTAAGCAGGGAGTAAACTCATTTCCCGAACGATTTTTAAAATTATTTTTTCACCACTAAAACCCATGAGACTTGTAGTTTTCAAAAATTTTTCATTTTTGATGAGACGCCGAATGAAAGCAGTTTAATCGCCGGCAACCGAAAACCCGCGATTTCCCGTAAATCCCGTATAGTCGAATGTATACAAAGAAAGTAAGCAGGGAGTAAACTCATTTCCCGAACGATTTTTAAAATTATTTTTTCACCACTAAAACCCATGAGACTTGTAGTTTTCAAAAATATTTTCATTTTTGATGAGACGCCGAATGAAAGCAGTTTAATCGCCGGCAACCGAAAACCCGCGATTTCCCGTAAATCCCGGATCCCGTATAGTCGAATGTATACAAAGAAAGTAAGCAGGGAGTAAACTCATTTCCCGAACGATTTTTAAAATTATTTTTTCACCACTAAAACCCATGAGACTTGTAGTTTTCAAAAATATTTTCATTTTTGATGAGACGCCGAATGAAAGCAGTTTAATCGCCGGCAACCGAAAACCCGCGATTTCCCGTAAATCCCGGATCGGCCCGTATAGTCGAATGTATACAAAGAAAGTAAGCAGGAGTAAACTCATTTCCCGAACGATTTTTAAAATTATTTTTTCACCACTAAAACCCATGAGACTTGTAGTTTTCAAAAATATTTTCATTTTTGATGAGACGCCGAATGAAAGCAGTTTAATCGCCGGCAACCGAAAACCCGCGATTTCCCGTAAATCCCGTATAGTCGAATGTATACAAAGAAAGTAAGCAGGGAGTAAACTCATTTCCCGAACGATTTTTAAAATTATTTTTTCACCACTAAAACCCATGAGACTTGTAGTTTTCAAAAATATTTTCATTTTTGATGAGACGCCGAATGAAAGCAGTTTAATCGCCGGCAACCGAAAACCCGCGATTTCCCGTAAATCCCGTATAGTCGAATGTATACAAAGAAAGTAAGCAGGGAGTAAACTCATTTCCCGAACGATTTTTAAAATTATTTTTTCACCACTAAAACCCATGAGACTTGTAGTTTTCAAAAATATTTTCATTTTTGATGAGACGCCGAATGAAAGCAGTTTAATCGCCGGCAACCGAAAACCCGCGATTTCCCGTAAATCCCGTATAGTCGAATGTATACAAAGAAAGTAAGCAGGGAGTAAACTCATTTCCCGAACGATTTTTAAAATTATTTTTTCACCACTAAAACCCATGAGACTTGTAGTTTTCAAAAATATTTTCATTTTTGATGAGACGCCGAATGAAAGCAGTTTAATCGCCGGCAACCGAAAACCCGCGATTTCCCGTAAATCCCGGATCGGCCCGTATAGTCGAATGTATACAAAGAAAGTAAGCAGGAGTAAACTCATTTCCCGAACGATTTTTAAAATTATTTTTTCACCACTAAAACCCATGAGACTTGTAGTTTTCAAAAATATTTTCATTTTTGATGAGACGCCGAATGAAAGCAGTTTAATCGCCGGCAACCGAAACCCGCGATTTCCCGTAAATCCCGTATAGTCGAATGTATACAAAGAAAGTAAGCAGGGAGTAAACTCATTTCCCGAACGATTTTTAAAATTATTTTTTCACCACTAAAACCCATGAGACTTGTAGTTTTCAAAAATATTTTCATTTTTGATGAGACGCCGAATGAAAGCAGTTTAATCGCCGGCAACCGAAAACCCGCGATTTCCCGTAAATCCCGGATCGTATAGTCGAATGTATACAAAGAAAGTAAGCAGGGAGTAAACTCATTTCCCGAACGATTTTTAAAATTATTTTTTCACCACTAAAACCCATGAGACTTGTAGTTTTCAAAAATATTTTCATTTTTGATGAGACGCCGAATGAAAGCAGTTTAATCGCCGGCAACCGAAAACCGCGATTTCCCGTAAATCCCGTATAGTCGAATGTATACAAAGAAAGTAAGCAGGGAGTAAACTCATTTCCCGAACGATTTTTAAAATTATTTTTTCACCACTAAAACCCATGAGACTTGTAGTTTTCAAAAAATTTTCATTTTTGATGAGACGCCGAATGAAAGCAGTTTAATCGCCGGCAACCGAAAACCCGCGATTTCCCGTAAATCCCGTATAGTCGAATGTATACAAAGAAAGTAAGCAGGGAGTAAACTCATTTCCCGAACGATTTTTAAAATTATTTTTTCACCACTAAAACCCATGAGACTTGTAGTTTTCAAAAATATTTTCATTTTTGATGAGACGCCGAATGAAAGCAGTTTAATCGCCGGCAACCGAAAACCCGCGATTTCCCGTAAATCCCGTATAGTCGAATGTATACAAAGAAAGTAAGCAGGAGTAAACTCATTTCCCGAACGATTTTTAAAATTATTTTTTCACCACTAAAACCCATGAGACTTGTAGTTTTCAAAAATATTTTCATTTTTGATGAGACGCCGAATGAAAGCAGTTTAATCGCCGGCAACCGAAAACCCGCGATTTCCCGTAAATCCCGTATAGTCGAATGTATACAAAGAAAGTAAGCAGGGAGTAAACTCATTTCCCGAACGATTTTTAAAATTATTTTTTCACCACTAAAACCCATGAGACTTGTAGTTTTCAAAAATATTTTCATTTTTGATGAGACGCCGAATGAAAGCAGTTTAATCGCCGGCAACCGAAAACCCGCGATTTCCCGTAAATCCCGTATAGTCGAATGTATACAAAGAAAGTAAGCAGGGAGTAAACTCATTTCCCGAACGATTTTTAAAATTATTTTTCACCACTAAAACCCATGAGACTTGTAGTTTTCAAAAATATTTTCATTTTTGATGAGACGCCGAATGAAAGCAGTTTAATCGCCGGCAACCGAAAACCCGCGATTTCCCGTAAATCCCGGATGCCCGTATAGTCGAATGTATACAAAGAAAGTAAGCAGGAGTAAACTCATTTCCCGAACGATTTTTAAAATTATTTTTTCACCACTAAAACCCATGAGACTTGTAGTTTTCAAAAATATTTTCATTTTTGATGAGACGCCGAATGAAAGCAGTTTAATCGCCGGCAACCGAAAACCCGCGATTTCCCGTAAATCCCGTATAGTCGAATGTATACAAAGAAAGTAAGCAGGGAGTAAACTCATTTCCCGAACGATTTTTAAAATTATTTTTTCACCACTAAAACCCATGAGACTTGTAGTTTTCAAAAATATTTTCATTTTTGATGAGACGCCGAATGAAAGCAGTTTAATCGCCGGCAACCGAAAACCCGCGATTTCCCGTAAATCCCGGATCGGCCCGTATAGTCGAATGTATACAAAGAAAGTAAGCAGGGAGTAAACTCATTTCCCGAACGATTTTTAAAATTATTTTTTCACCACTAAAACCCATGAGACTTGTAGTTTTCAAAAATATTTTCATTTTTGATGAGACGCCGAATGAAAGCAGTTTAATCGCCGGCAACCGAAACCCGCGATTTCCCGTAAATCCCGGATCCGTATAGTCGAATGTATACAAAGAAAGTAAGCAGGAGTAAACTCATTTCCCGAACGATTTTTAAAATTATTTTTTCACCACTAAAACCCATGAGACTTGTAGTTTTCAAAAATATTTTCATTTTTGATGAGACGCCGAATGAAAGCAGTTTAATCGCCGGCAACCGAAAACCCGCGATTTCCCGTAAATCCCGGATCGGCCCGTATAGTCGAATGTATACAAAGAAAGTAAGCAGGGAGTAAACTCATTTCCCGAACGATTTTTAAAATTATTTTTTCACCACTAAAACCCATGAGACTTGTAGTTTTCAAAAATATTTTCATTTTTGATGAGACGCCGAATGAAAGCAGTTTAATCGCCGGCAACCGAAAACCCGCGATTTCCCGTAAATCCCGGATCGGCCCGTATAGTCGAATGTATACAAAGAAAGTAAGCAGGAGTAAACTCATTTCCCGAACGATTTTTAAAATTATTTTTTCACCACTAAAACCCATGAGACTTGTAGTTTTCAAAAATATTTTCATTTTTGATGAGACGCCGAATGAAAGCAGTTTAATCGCCGGCAACCGAAACCCGCGATTTCCGTAAATCCCGGGATCCCGTATAGTCGAATGTATACAAAGAAAGTAAGCAGGAGTAAACTCATTTCCCGAACGATTTTTAAAATTATTTTTTCACCACTAAAACCCATGAGACTTGTAGTTTTCAAAAATATTTTCATTTTTGATGAGACGCCGAATGAAAGCAGTTTAATCGCCGGCAACCGAAAACCCGCGATTTCCCGTAAATCCCGGATCGGCCCGTATAGTCGAATGTATACAAAGAAAGTAAGCAGGAGTAAACTCATTTCCCGAACGATTTTTAAAATTATTTTTTCACCACTAAAACCCATGAGACTTGTAGTTTTCAAAAATATTTTCATTTTTGATGAGACGCCGAATGAAAGCAGTTTAATCGCCGGCAACCGAAAACCCGCGATTTCCCGTAAATCCCGTATAGTCGAATGTATACAAAGAAAGTAAGCAGGAGTAAACTCATTTCCCGAACGATTTTTAAAATTATTTTTTCACCACTAAAACCCATGAGACTTGTAGTTTTCAAAAATATTTTCATTTTTGATGAGACGCCGAATGAAAGCAGTTTAATCGCCGGCAACCGAAAACCCGATTTCCCGTAAACGGATCGGCCCGTATAGTCGAATGTATACAAAGAAAGTAAGCAGGAGTAAACTCATTTCCCGAACGATTTTTAAAATTATTTTTTCACCACTAAAACCCATGAGACTTGTAGTTTTCAAAAATATTTTCATTTTTGATGAGACGCCGAATGAAAGCAGTTTAATCGCCGGCAACCGAAAACCCGCGATTTCCCGTAAAATCCCGTATAGTCGAATGTATACAAAGAAAGTAAGCAGGAGTAAACTCATTTCCCGAACGATTTTTAAAATTATTTTTTCACCACTAAAACCCATGAGACTTGTAGTTTTCAAAAATATTTCATTTTTGATGAGACGCCGAATGAAAGCAGTTTAATCGCCGGCAACCGAAAACCCGCGATTTCCCGTAAATCCCGGATCGGCCCGTATAGTCGAATGTATACAAAGAAAGTAAGCAGGGAGTAAACTCATTTCCCGAACGATTTTTAAAATTATTTTTTCACCACTAAAACCCATGAGACTTGTAGTTTTCAAAAATATTTTCATTTTTGATGAGACGCCGAATGAAAGCAGTTTAATCGCCGGCAACCGAAAACCCGCGATTTCCCGTAAATCCCGGATCGGCCCGTATAGTCGAATGTATACAAAGAAAGTAAGCAGGGAGTAAACTCATTTCCCGAACGATTTTTAAAATTATTTTTTCACCACTAAAACCCATGAGACTTGTAGTTTTCAAAAATATTTTCATTTTTGATGAGACGCCGAATGAAAGCAGTTTAATCGCCGGCAACCGAAAACCCGCGATTTCCCGTAAATCCCGGATCGGCCCGTATAGTCGAATGTATACAAAGAAAGTAAGCAGGAGTAAACTCATTTCCCGAACGATTTTTAAAATTATTTTTTCACCACTAAAACCCATGAGACTTGTAGTTTTCAAAAATATTTTCATTTTTGATGAGACGCCGAATGAAAGCAGTTTAATCGCCGGCAACCGAAAACCCGCGATTTCCCGTAAATCCCGTATAGTCGAATGTATACAAAGAAAGTAAGCAGGAGTAAACTCATTTCCCGAACGATTTTTAAAATTATTTTTTCACCACTAAAACCCATGAGACTTGTAGTTTTCAAAAATATTTTCATTTTTGATGAGACGCCGAATGAAAGCAGTTTAATCGCCGGCAACCGAAAACCCGCGATTTCCCGTAAATCCCGGATCCGTATAGTCGAATGTATACAAAGAAAGTAAGCAGGAGTAAACTCATTTCCCGAACGATTTTTAAAATTATTTTTTCACCACTAAAACCCATGAGACTTGTAGTTTTCAAAAATATTTTCATTTTTGATGAGACGCCGAATGAAAGCAGTTTAATCGCCGGCAACCGAAACCCGCGATTTCCCGTAAACCGGGATCGGCCCGTATAGTCGAATGTATACAAAGAAAGTAAGCAGGAGTAAACTCATTTCCCGAACGATTTTTAAAATTATTTTTTCACCACTAAAACCCATGAGACTTGTAGTTTTCAAAAATATTTTCATTTTTGATGAGACGCCGAATGAAAGCAGTTTAATCGCCGGCAACCGAAAACCCGCGATTTCCCGTAAATCCCGTATAGTCGAATGTATACAAAGAAAGTAAGCAGGAGTAAACTCATTTCCCGAACGATTTTTAAAATTATTTTTTCACCACTAAAACCCATGAGACTTGTAGTTTTCAAAAATATTTTCATTTTTGATGAGACGCCGAATGAAAGCAGTTTAATCGCCGGCAACCGAAAACCGCGATTTCCCGTAAATATCCCGTATAGTCGAATGTATACAAAGAAAGTAAGCAGGGAGTAAACTCATTTCCCGAACGATTTTTAAAATTTTTTTTCACCACTAAAACCCATGAGACTTGTAGTTTTCAAAAATATTTTCATTTTTGATGAGACGCCGAATGAAAGCAGTTTAATCGCCGGCAACCGAAAACCCGCGATTTCCCGTAAATCCCGGATCGGCCCGTATAGTCGAATGTATACAAAGAAAGTAAGCAGGAGTAAACTCATTTCCCGAACGATTTTTAAAATTATTTTTTCACCACTAAAACCCATGAGACTTGTAGTTTTCAAAAATATTTTCATTTTTGATGAGACGCCGAATGAAAGCAGTTTAATCGCCGGCAACCGAAAACCCGCGATTTCCCGTAAATCCCGGATCGGCCCGTATAGTCGAATGTATACAAAGAAAGTAAGCAGGGAGTAAACTCATTTCCCGAACGATTTTTAAAATTATTTTTTCACCACTAAAACCCATGAGACTTGTAGTTTTCAAAAATATTTTCATTTTTGATGAGACGCCGAATGAAAGCAGTTTAATCGCCGGCAACCGAAAACCCGCGATTTCCCGTAAATCCCGGATCGGCCCGTATAGTCGAATGTATACAAAGAAAGTAAGCAGGAGTAAACTCATTTCCCGAACGATTTTTAAAATTATTTTTTCACCACTAAAACCCATGAGACTTGTAGTTTTCAAAAATATTTTCATTTTTGATGAGACGCCGAATGAAAGCAGTTTAATCGCCGGCAACCGAAAACCCGCGATTTCCCGTAAATCCCGGATCGGCCCGTATAGTCGAATGTATACAAAGAAAGTAAGCAGGAGTAAACTCATTTCCCGAACGATTTTTAAAATTATTTTTTCACCACTAAAACCCATGAGACTTGTAGTTTTCAAAAATATTTTCATTTTTGATGAGACGCCGAATGAAAGCAGTTTAATCGCCGGCAACCGAAACCCGCGATTTCCCGTAAATCCGGTCGGCCCGTATAGTCGAATGTATACAAAGAAAGTAAGCAGGAGTAAACTCATTTCCCGAACGATTTTTAAAATTATTTTTTCACCACTAAAACCCATGAGACTTGTAGTTTTCAAAAATATTTTCATTTTTGATGAGACGCCGAATGAAAGCAGTTTAATCGCCGGCAACCGAAAACCCGCGATTTCCCGTAAATATCCCGTATAGTCGAATGTATACAAAGAAAGTAAGCAGGGAGTAAACTCATTTCCCGAACGATTTTTAAAATTATTTTTTCACCACTAAAACCCATGAGACTTGTAGTTTTCAAAAATATTTTCATTTTTGATGAGACGCCGAATGAAAGCAGTTTAATCGCCGGCAACCGAAAACCCGCGATTTCCCGTAAATCCCGGGATCGGCCCGTATAGTCGAATGTATACAAAGAAAGTAAGCAGGAAGTAAACTCATTTCCCGAACGATTTTTAAAATTATTTTTTCACCACTAAAACCCATGAGACTTGTAGTTTTCAAAAATATTTTCATTTTTGATGAGACGCCGAATGAAAGCAGTTTAATCGCCGGCAACCGAAAACCCGCGATTTCCCGTAAATCCCGGGATCGGCCCGTATAGTCGAATGTATACAAAGAAAGTAAGCAGGGAGTAAACTCATTTCCCGAACGATTTTTAAAATTATTTTTTCACCACTAAAACCCATGAGACTTGTAGTTTTCAAAAATTTTTCATTTTTGATGAGACGCCGAATGAAAGCAGTTTAATCGCCGGCAACCGAAAACCCGCGATTTCCCGTAAATCCCGGATCGGCCCGTATAGTCGAATGTATACAAAGAAAGTAAGCAGGAGTAAACTCATTTCCCGAACGATTTTTAAAATTATTTTTTCACCACTAAAACCCATGAGACTTGTAGTTTTCAAAAATATTTTCATTTTTGATGAGACGCCGAATGAAAGCAGTTTAATCGCCGGCAACCGAAACCCGCGATTTCCCGTAAATCCGGGCTCGGCCCGTATAGTCGAATGTATACAAAGAAAGTAAGCAGGAGTAAACTCATTTCCCGAACGATTTTTAAAATTATTTTTTCACCACTAAAACCCATGAGACTTGTAGTTTTCAAAAATATTTTCATTTTTGATGAGACGCCGAATGAAAGCAGTTTAATCGCCGGCAACCGAAAACCCGCGATTTCCCGTAAAATCCCGTATAGTCGAATGTATACAAAGAAAGTAAGCAGGGAGTAAACTCATTTCCCGAACGATTTTTAAAATTATTTTTTTCACCACTAAAACCCATGAGACTTGTAGTTTTCAAAAATATTTTCATTTTTGATGAGACGCCGAATGAAAGCAGTTTAATCGCCGGCAACCAAACCCGCGATTTCCCGTAAATCCCGGATCGGCCCGTATAGTCGAATGTATACAAAGAAAGTAAGCAGGAGTAAACTCATTTCCCGAACGATTTTTAAAATTATTTTTTCACCACTAAAACCCATGAGACTTGTAGTTTTCAAAAATATTTTCATTTTTGATGAGACGCCGAATGAAAGCAGTTTAATCGCCGGCAACCGAAACCCGCGATTTCCCGTAAATCCCGGATCCCCGTATAGTCGAATGTATACAAAGAAAGTAAGCAGGAGTAAACTCATTTCCCGAACGATTTTTAAAATTATTTTTTCACCACTAAAACCCATGAGACTTGTAGTTTTCAAAAATATTTTCATTTTTGATGAGACGCCGAATGAAAGCAGTTTAATCGCCGGCAACCGAAACCCGCGATTTCCCGTAAATCCCGGATCGGCCCGTATAGTCGAATGTATACAAAGAAAGTAAGCAGGGCAGTAAACTCATTTCCCGAACGATTTTTAAAATTATTTTTTCACCACTAAAACCCATGAGACTTGTAGTTTTCAAAAATATTTTCATTTTTGATGAGACGCCGAATGAAAGCAGTTTAATCGCCGGCAACCGAAACCCGCGATTTCCCGTAAATCCCGGGTCGGCCCGTATAGTCGAATGTATACAAAGAAAGTAAGCAGGCAGTAAACTCATTTCCCGAACGATTTTTAAAATTATTTTTTCACCACTAAAACCCATGAGACTTGTAGTTTTCAAAAATATTTTCATTTTTGATGAGACGCCGAATGAAAGCAGTTTAATCGCCGGCAACCGAAACCCGCGATTTCCCGTAAATCCGGGATCGGCCCGTATAGTCGAATGTATACAAAGAAAGTAAGCAGGAGTAAACTCATTTCCCGAACGATTTTTAAAATTATTTTTTCACCACTAAAACCCATGAGACTTGTAGTTTTCAAAAATATTTTCATTTTTGATGAGACGCCGAATGAAAGCAGTTTAATCGCCGGCAACCGAAAACCCGCGATTTCCCGTAAATCCCGGCTCGGCCCGTATAGTCGAATGTATACAAAGAAAGTAAGCAGGAGTAAACTCATTTCCCGAACGATTTTTAAAATTATTTTTTCACCACTAAAACCCATGAGACTTGTAGTTTTCAAAAATATTTTCATTTTTGATGAGACGCCGAATGAAAGCAGTTTAATCGCCGGCAACCGAAAACCCGCGATTTCCCGTAAATCCCGGGATCGGCCCGTATAGTCGAATGTATACAAAGAAAGTAAGCAGGAGTAAACTCATTTCCCGAACGATTTTTAAAATTATTTTTTCACCACTAAAACCCATGAGACTTGTAGTTTTCAAAAATATTTTCATTTTTGATGAGACGCCGAATGAAAGCAGTTTAATCGCCGGCAACCGGAAACCCGCGATTTCCCGTAAATCCCGGGATCGGCCCGTATAGTCGAATGTATACAAAGAAAGTAAGCAGGCAGTAAACTCATTTCCCGAACGATTTTTAAAATTATTTTTTCACCACTAAAACCCATGAGACTTGTAGTTTTCAAAAATATTTCATTTTTGATGAGACGCCGAATGAAAGCAGTTTAATCGCCGGCAACCGAAAACCCGCGATTTCCCGTAAATCCCGGGCTCGGCCCGTATAGTCGAATGTATACAAAGAAAGTAAGCAGGAGTAAACTCATTTCCCGAACGATTTTTAAAATTTTTTTTCACCACTAAAACCCATGAGACTTGTAGTTTTCAAAAATATTTTCATTTTTGATGAGACGCCGAATGAAAGCAGTTTAATCGCCGGCAACCGAAAACCCGCGATTTCCGTAAATCCGGGATCGGCCCGTATAGTCGAATGTATACAAAGAAAGTAAGCAGGCAGTAAACTCATTTCCCGAACGATTTTTAAAATTATTTTTTCACCACTAAAACCCATGAGACTTGTAGTTTTCAAAAATATTTTCATTTTTGATGAGACGCCGAATGAAAGCAGTTTAATCGCCGGCAACCGAAACCCGCGATTTCCGTAAATCCCGGATCGGCCCGTATAGTCGAATGTATACAAAGAAAGTAAGCAGGCAGTAAACTCATTTCCCGAACGATTTTTAAAATTATTTTTTCACCACTAAAACCCATGAGACTTGTAGTTTTCAAAAATATTTTCATTTTTGATGAGACGCCGAATGAAAGCAGTTTAATCGCCGGCAACCGAAAACCCGCGATTTCCGTAAATCCCGGATCGGCCCGTATAGTCGAATGTATACAAAGAAAGTAAGCAAGTAAACTCATTTCCCGAACGATTTTTAAAATTATTTTTTCACCACTAAAACCCATGAGACTTGTAGTTTTCAAAAATATTTTCATTTTTGATGAGACGCCGAATGAAAGCAGTTTAATCGCCGGCAACCGAAAACCCGCGATTTCCCGTAAATCCCGGGATCGGCCCGTATAGTCGAATGTATACAAAGAAAGTAAGCAGGCAGTAAACTCATTTCCCGAACGATTTTTAAAATTATTTTTTCACCACTAAAACCCATGAGACTTGTAGTTTTAAAAATATTTTCATTTTTGATGAGACGCCGAATGAAAGCAGTTTAATCGCCGGCAACCGAAACCCGCGATTTCCGTAAATCCCGGGCTCGGCCCGTATAGTCGAATGTATACAAAGAAAGTAAGCAGGGAGTAAACTCATTTCCCGAACGATTTTTAAAATTATTTTTTCACCACTAAAACCCATGAGATTGTAGTTTTCAAAAATATTTTCATTTTTGATGAGACGCCGAATGAAAGCAGTTTAATCGCCGGCAACCGAAACCCGCGATTTCCCGTAAATCCCGCCCGTATAGTCGAATGTATACAAAGAAAGTAAGCAGGGAGTAAACTCATTTCCCGAACGATTTTTAAAATTATTTTTTCACCACTAAAACCCATGAGACTTGTAGTTTTCAAAAATTTTTCATTTTTGATGAGACGCCGAATGAAAGCAGTTTAATCGCCGGCAACCGAAAACCCGCGATTTCCCGTAAATCCCGGATCCCGTATAGTCGAATGTATACAAAGAAAGTAAGCAGGGAGTAAACTCATTTCCCGAACGATTTTTAAAATTATTTTTTCACCACTAAAACCCATGAGACTTGTAGTTTTCAAAAATATTTTCATTTTTGATGAGACGCCGAATGAAAGCAGTTTAATCGCCGGCAACCGAAAACCCGCGATTTCCCGTAAATCCCGGATCGGCCCGTATAGTCGAATGTATACAAAGAAAGTAAGCAGGAGTAAACTCATTTCCCGAACGATTTTTAAAATTATTTTTTCACCACTAAAACCCATGAGACTTGTAGTTTTCAAAAATATTTTCATTTTTGATGAGACGCCGAATGAAAGCAGTTTAATCGCCGGCAACCGAAACCCGCGATTTCCCGTAAATCCCGGCTCGGCCCGTATAGTCGAATGTATACAAAGAAAGTAAGCAGGAGTAAACTCATTTCCCGAACGATTTTTAAAATTATTTTTCACCACTAAAACCCATGAGACTTGTAGTTTTCAAAAATTTTTCATTTTTGATGAGACGCCGAATGAAAGCAGTTTAATCGCCGGCAACCGAAAACCCGCGATTTCCGTAAATCGGCCCGTATAGTCGAATGTATACAAAGAAAGTAAGCAGGGAGTAAACTCATTTCCCGAACGATTTTTAAAATTATTTTTTCACCACTAAAACCCATGAGACTTGTAGTTTTCAAAAATTTTTCATTTTTGATGAGACGCCGAATGAAAGCAGTTTAATCGCCGGCAACCGAAAACCCGCGATTTCCCGTAAATCCCGATCGGCCCGTATAGTCGAATGTATACAAAGAAAGTAAGCAGGGAGTAAACTCATTTCCCGAACGATTTTTAAAATTATTTTTTCACCACTAAAACCCATGAGACTTGTAGTTTTCAAAAATATTTTCATTTTTGATGAGACGCCGAATGAAAGCAGTTTAATCGCCGGCAACCGAAAACCCGCGATTTCCGTAAATCCGGATCGGCCCGTATAGTCGAATGTATACAAAGAAAGTAAGCAGGAGTAAACTCATTTCCCGAACGATTTTTAAAATTATTTTTTCACCACTAAAACCCATGAGACTTGTAGTTTTCAAAAATATTTTCATTTTTGATGAGACGCCGAATGAAAGCAGTTTAATCGCCGGCAACCGAAACCCGCGATTTCCCGTAAATCCCGGATCGGCCCGTATAGTCGAATGTATACAAAGAAAGTAAGCAGGCAGTAAACTCATTTCCCGAACGATTTTTAAAATTATTTTTTCACCACTAAAACCCATGAGACTTGTAGTTTTCAAAAATATTTTCATTTTTGATGAGACGCCGAATGAAAGCAGTTTAATCGCCGGCAACCGAAAACCCGCGATTTCCCGTAAATCCGGGATCGGCCCGTATAGTCGAATGTATACAAAGAAAGTAAGCAGGCAGTAAACTCATTTCCCGAACGATTTTTAAAATTATTTTTTCACCACTAAAACCCATGAGACTTGTAGTTTTCAAAAATATTTTCATTTTTGATGAGACGCCGAATGAAAGCAGTTTAATCGCCGGCAACCGAAAACCCGCGATTTCCCGTAAATCCGGGATCGGCCCGTATAGTCGAATGTATACAAAGAAAGTAAGCAGGGAGTAAACTCATTTCCCGAACGATTTTTAAAATTATTTTTCACCACTAAAACCCATGAGACTTGTAGTTTTAAAAATATTTTCATTTTTGATGAGACGCCGAATGAAAGCAGTTTAATCGCCGGCAACCGAAACCCGCGATTTCCCGTAAATCCCGGGTCGGCCCGTATAGTCGAATGTATACAAAGAAAGTAAGCAGGGAGTAAACTCATTTCCCGAACGATTTTTAAAATTATTTTTTCACCACTAAAACCCATGAGACTTGTAGTTTTCAAAAATATTTTCATTTTTGATGAGACGCCGAATGAAAGCAGTTTAATCGCCGGCAACCGAAAACCCGCGATTTCCGTAAATCCCGGCTCGGCCCGTATAGTCGAATGTATACAAAGAAAGTAAGCAGGAGTAAACTCATTTCCCGAACGATTTTTAAAATTATTTTTTCACCACTAAAACCCATGAGACTTGTAGTTTTCAAAAATATTTTCATTTTTGATGAGACGCCGAATGAAAGCAGTTTAATCGCCGGCAACCGAAAACCCGCGATTTCCCGTAAATCCCGGCTCGGCCCGTATAGTCGAATGTATACAAAGAAAGTAAGCAGGAGTAAACTCATTTCCCGAACGATTTTTAAAATTATTTTTTCACCACTAAAACCCATGAGACTTGTAGTTTTCAAAAATTTTTCATTTTTGATGAGACGCCGAATGAAAGCAGTTTAATCGCCGGCAACCGAAACCCGCGATTTCCCGTAAATCCCGTATAGTCGAATGTATACAAAGAAAGTAAGCAGGGAGTAAACTCATTTCCCGAACGATTTTTAAAATTATTTTTTCACCACTAAAACCCATGAGACTTGTAGTTTTCAAAAATTTTTCATTTTTGATGAGACGCCGAATGAAAGCAGTTTAATCGCCGGCAACCGAAAACCCGCGATTTCCGTAAATCCGGCTCGGCCCGTATAGTCGAATGTATACAAAGAAAGTAAGCAGGGAGTAAACTCATTTCCCGAACGATTTTTAAAATTATTTTTTCACCACTAAAACCCATGAGACTTGTAGTTTTCAAAAATTTTTCATTTTTGATGAGACGCCGAATGAAAGCAGTTTAATCGCCGGCAACCGAAAACCCGCGATTTCCCGTAAATCCCGGATCGGCCCGTATAGTCGAATGTATACAAAGAAAGTAAGCAGGCAGTAAACTCATTTCCCGAACGATTTTTAAAATTATTTTTCACCACTAAAACCCATGAGACTTGTAGTTTTCAAAAATATTTTCATTTTTGATGAGACGCCGAATGAAAGCAGTTTAATCGCCGGCAACCGAAACCCGCGATTTCCCGTAAATCCCGGATCGGCCCGTATAGTCGAATGTATACAAAGAAAGTAAGCAGGCAGTAAACTCATTTCCCAAACGATTTTTAAAATTATTTTTTCACCACTAAAACCCATGAGACTTGTAGTTTTCAAAAATATTTTCATTTTTGATGAGACGCCGAATGAAAGCAGTTTAATCGCCGGCAACCGAAAACCCGCGATTTCCCGTAAATCCCGGGATCGGCCCGTATAGTCGAATGTATACAAAGAAAGTAAGCAGTGAGTAAACTCATTTCCCGAACGATTTTTAAAATTATTTTTTCACCACTAAAACCCATGAGACTTGTAGTTTTCAAAAATATTTTCATTTTTGATGAGACGCCGAATGAAAGCAGTTTAATCGCCGGCAACCGAAAACCCGCGATTTCCGTAAACCCGGGATCGGCCCGTATAGTCGAATGTATACAAAGAAAGTAAGCAGGCAGTAAACTCATTTCCCGAACGATTTTTAAAATTATTTTTTCACCACTAAAACCCATGAGACTTGTAGTTTTAAAAATATTTTCATTTTTGATGAGACGCCGAATGAAAGCAGTTTAATCCCGGCAACCGAAAACCCGCGATTTCGTAAATCCCGGCTCGGCCCGTATAGTCGAATGTATACAAAGAAAGTAAGCAGGGCAGTAAACTCATTTCCCGAACGATTTTTAAAATTATTTTTTCACCACTAAAACCCATGAGACTGAAGTTTTCAAAAAATAATTTAACATTTTGATGAGACGCCGAATGAACGCAGTTTAATCGCCGGCAACCGAAAACCCGCGATTATCCGTAAATCCGGACTCGCCCGTATAGTGAATGTATACAAAGAAAGAAGGCCAGGGAGTAAACTCATTTCCCGAAGCATTCTTTAAAAATCATTGTTTTTCACCCACTAAAACCCATGGAGACTTGTATTTTCAAAACTTTTTCATTTTTGACGAGACGCCGAATGGAACGAAGTTAAACGCCGGCAACCGAAAAGCCCGCGATTTCCCCGTAAATCCGGGATCGGGCCCGTAATGGTCGAAATGTATACAAAGAAAGTAAAGCAGGCAGTAAACTCATTTCCCGAACAATTTTTGAAATATATTTTTTCACCACTAAAACCCATGAGACTTTGTAGTTTTCAAAAATTTTTCATTTCTGGAGAGACGCCGAATGAAGCAGTTTAATCGCCGGCAACCGAAAACCCGCGATTTCCGTAATCCCGGATCGGCCCGTATAGTCGAATGTATACAAAGAAAGTAAGCAGGCGAGTAAAACTCATTTCCCCGAACAATTTTTTAAAAATATTTTTTCAGCGCCACTAAAACCCATGAGATTGTAGTTTTAAAAATATTTTCATTTTTGATGAGACGGCCGAATGAAACGCAGTTTAATCGCCTGGCAACCGAAAACCCGCGATTTTCCGTAAATCCCGTATAGTCGAATGTATACAAAGAAAGTAAGCGAGGAGTAAACTCATTTCCCGAACGATTTTTAAAATTATTTTTTCACCACTAAAACCATGAGACTTGTCAGTTTTCAAAAATATTTTCATTTTGATGAGACGCCGAATGAAAGGCAGTTTTAATCGCCGGCAACCGAAAACCCGCGATTTCCGTAAATCCTGGGATCGGCCGTATAGTCGAATGTATACAAAGAAAGTAACAGGCAGTAAAACTCATTTCCCGAACATTTTTAAAATTAATTTTTTCACCACTAAAACCCATGAGACTTGTATTTTCAAAAATATTTTCATTTTTGATGAGACGCCGAATGAAAGCAGTTTAATCGCCGGCAACCGAAATCCCGCGATTTCCCGTAAATCCCGGCGATCGGCCCGTATAGTCGAATGTATACAAAGAAAGTAAGCAGGAGTAAACTCATTTCCCGAACGATTTTTAAAATTATTTTTTCACCACTAAAACCCATGAGACTTGTAGTTTTCAAAAATATTTTCATTTTTGATGAGACGCCGAATGAAAGCAGTTTAATCGCCGGCAACCGAAAACCGCGATTTCCCGTAAATCCCGGGATCGGCCCGTATAGTCAAATGTATACAAAGAAAGTAAGCAGGGAGTAAACTCATTTTCCGAACGATTTTTAAAATTATTTTTTCACCACTAAAACCCATGAGACTTGCAGTTTTTCAAAAATATTTTCATTTTTGATGAGACGCCGAATGAAACCAGTTTAATCGCGGCAACCGAAAACCGCGATTTCCGTAAATCCCGGGCTCGGCCCGTATAGTCGAATGTATACAAAGAAAGTAGCAGGGAGTAAACTCATTTCCCGAACGATTTTTAAAATTATTTTTCACCACTAAAACCCATGAGACTTGTAGTTTTTCAAAAATGTTTTCATTTTTGATGAGACGCCGAATGAAAGCAGTTTAATCGCCGGCAACCGAAAACCCGCGATTTCCCGTAAATCCGTATAGTCGAATGTATACAAAGAAAGTAAGCAGGGAGTAAACTCATTTCCCGAACGATTTTTTAAAATTATTTTTCACCACTAAAACCCATGAGACTTGTAGTTTTCAAAAATGTTTTCATTTTTGATGAGACGCCGAATGAAAGCACAGCTTTAATCGCCGGCAAACCGAAACCCGCGATTCCGTAAATCCGCTCCCGTTATAAGTTGGAATGTTACAAAGGAAAGCCCTAAGCGGAGTAAACTTCATTTCCTGACGATTTTTTAAATATTATTTTTGCACACTTAAAGACCCATGGAATGTGTATTTTTTCAAAAACTGTTTTCATCTATTTGATGAGCGCCGATTGAAAGCAGTTTTAAATCCGCGGCAACCGAAAAACCCGCGATTTCCCGTGAAATCCGCCCGTTATAGGTGCGATGTATACAAGAAAGTTAAGCGGGAGTCACAACTCATTATCGCACGGAACAGATTTTTAAAATTATTTTTTTCACACTAAAACACTTGAGACTTTGTAGTTTCAAAATCATTCTTTCAATTTTTGATGACACGCCGAATGAAAGCGTTTTAATCGTCGAGCACCGAAAACCGCGATTTCCCGTAAAATCCCGGTGATCGGACCGTATTAGTCGATTAGATATACAAAGAAAGTTAAGCAGGCAGCTAACTCATTTCCCGAACGATTTTTAAAATTATTTTTTTCACACAAAAACCCATAGGATTGTAGTTTTATCAAAAATTATTTTCATTTTTGATTGAACGCGAATGAAAGCAGTTATAATCGCCGGCAACGCGAAAAACCCGCGATTTCCCGTAAATTCCCGGATCGCGCCGATTTAGTCGAATGTATACAAAGCAAAGTAATGCAGGGAGTAAATCATTTCCGCCAAACAATTTTTTAAAATTGATTTTTTCACACAAAAAACCAGAGTCTTGTATTTTTTCAAAAATATTTCATTTGATTGAGAACGCCGAATTGAAGCAGTTTTAATCGCCGGTGCAACCGAAACCCGCGAATTTCCGTTATCCGGGTTCGGCCGCTATTGTCGAATTGTATACAAAGGAAAGTAGCAGGGAAGTAAAACTCATTTCCCGACGATTTTTTTTAAAATTATTTTTTATACACAAAACCCATTGAGACTTGTAGTTTTCAAAAATATTTTCAATTTACTGAGACGCCAAATGAAATGCGTTTAATCTCCCGGAACCAAACCCGCCGATATTTCCGTATAAATTCCGTCGGCCCGTTATAGGAATGTATCACAAAGAAAGAACAGGGCAGTAAACTCATTTCCGAACGATTTTTAAAATTTATTTTTTTTCACCACTAACCCTGATTGTTTTCAAAACCCAGTATTTGATTAGCTGTTTCGAATAAACAGTTTAATTCCGCACAATTTTTGATTTCCCGAACGGGCTACTGAACCAGTATTAATCTCGGAACTGATTAAAGTAGCGGCGAGTAATCATCCCAGATTAAAATATTTTTTCCCACTCCTGGTATCGTTTAGTTGCAAAATATTTATGATCAGACGGCGAATCAAAGCAGTATCGTCTGCAGCGAACAACGTCCACACACCTCTTTCCGCCGCAAATCGATCTGTTTATTATCACATCGAACCTGTCAACAACAATCCATAGCAGGCATACATCACTCATTTACCGAACAAACTTTCTCTAACATTTTTTCCACTACATTGAGACTTGTGTAACACCATTCCCATTTTGAGCACAGCGCGTATTAACATAATCCGGCAAACACGAAAAGCGCGTAATTTCCCGTAAATTCCCGGATCGGCCCATTTATCAGAACTGTATACAACAGGAAAGTACCCAGGCAAGTAAACTTCATTTCCAACACCAATTGTTTTAAAATTACTTTTCTTCACACTAAAACCATGAGATTTCTCGTGAGACTTTTACAACACAATATTTTCATTTATACTGAATGCAGAACGCCGAATTGAAAGACAGATTTACATCGCCGACCAACCAAAACCCGCGCACTTTTCCACGTAGTCCCCCAACTCGCACAACGATCGGCCCGTATAGTACGATGATCCAAAGGAAAGTAGCCAGGGCACGTAAAACTCCATTTCAACCCGAAACCGACATTTTTACACAAGTTTTTTTCTTCAGCCACTAAAACACCCATGAGACTTTCGTAGTTTTTTACACAAATATTCTATCAAATATTTTGATTGAGACGCCGAACCAGACAAAGCCCACAATGCTTAATCTCCTGGCAAACCTAAACCGCTCGATTCCGTACCCGTACACTGCCCGTTGTTAGTCGAATCTGTATACAAAGAAAGTAACCAGGCATTAAACTATTTCGCGAACATTTTTCTAATTATTTTCTTTTCACCATAAAACCCATGAGACTTGTAGGTTTCAAAATATTTTCATTTTTGAATGAGACGATCCGAATGAAAGCCAGTTTAATCGCCGGCAACCGAAACCGCGATTTCCGAATCCCTGTAAGGATCGTCTCCGTTATAGTCTGCGAAATGGTATTACAAAGAACAGTTACTGAGGAGCTAAACTTTTCTGAAGGACAATTTTTAAATTATCTTTTCACACTATAAAACCATGAGAACTTGTTAGTTTTAAACAATCATTTCATTATTTATGATGAGACGCCGATGGAAAGCAGTTTAAATCGACGGCAACGAAAACCGCGATTTCTCCGTATCAATCCCGGGAACTCGGCCCGTATAGATCGAATGGTATACATCAGAAGTTAAGCAGGGACGTATATCACCATTTCTCCGACCACATTTTCTTAAAATTATTTTTTCACACCTAAAACTCATTGAGACTTGTAAGTTTTAAAATATATACTTTTCATTTTTGGATGAGACGCGAAATGAAAGCAGTTTAATCGCGTGCAAACCGAAATATCCGCGATTGTCCAGTAATATCCCGGGGCATCGGCCCGTATTCATCGAAATGTTACAAGCGAATAGTACCAGCGGAGATAAACTGCATTTCCTCGAAGCATTTTTAAATATTATTTTTTCACCACTAAAACCAATGGAATTGTAGTTTTAAAAATGTTCTATTCATTTTTTGATGAGACGACGATGAAGCAGGTTTTATCGCCGGCACCGAAACACCCGCCGATTTCCCGTAACATCCGCTCCGTATTAGCTACGAATGTATACAAAGAAAAGTAAGCGGGGAGTAAACTCATTTCTCACGAACGATTTTGTTAAATTTAATTATTAATTCTATTTCACCTAAACACCCATGAGACTTGAGTTTTTCAAATAATATTTCATTTTTGATGAGACAGCCGAATGAAAGCTGTTTAATCGCGGAGGAACCGAAACCCGCGATTTTCCCGTAAATCCCGGATCGGCCCTATATAAGTCAGATGTATACAAGAAAAGCTAACGGCAGATAAATCTATTTCCGCGACAATTTTTTAAAATTCAAATTTTTTTACACCACTAAAACCCATAGACTTTTTAGTTTTCCAAATATTTTCATTTTTGATGAGCGACGAATGAAAGAAGTTTAACGCCGGACCGAAAACCCGCGATTCCAGTAACCATGGGCCCGGTTATAGTGAATGTATACAAAGAAAGTACAGCAGGGAGTAAACTCATTTACCCGAAGATTTTTTTTAAAAATTACTTTTTTTCACCACTAAAAACCCATGAGAATTGTGTTTTCAAAAATATTTTCATTCTTTTTGCATGGAGACGTTAAATGAAAGCAGTTTAAATCAGTCGGTCGCAACCGAAAACCCGCGATTTCCCGTTAAAATCCCGGGATCGGCCCCTTATGTCGAATGTCATACAAAAGAACGTAGAGGCAAGTTAAAACTCACTTTCACTCGACACGATTTTTTAAAATCATTTTTTCACCACTCTAAAACCATGAGACTTGTAGTTTTCAAAAATATTTTCATTTTTGATGAACGCCGATACATGAAAGCAGTTTTAATCGCCGGAGCAACCGAAACCGGATATTTCGTAGAATCCGGGATCGCGACCCGTATGTTCGATGTATACAAAGAAAGTAAGCAGCAGGTTAACTATTTCCCGATACGATTTTAAAATTATTTTTCACACTTACAAACCCTCATAAGAGACATTTGTAGTTCTTACAACTATCATTTTTCTATTTTTATGAGACGCGAATGAAACGCAGTTAATTGCCGGCAAACCGAAAAACCGCCGGATTTCCGTACAACTCCCGTATCAGTCTAACATGTTAACAATGAACAGACTAAGGCAAGGCCTCATGTACCAATCATTCGAAATTTTTATAAATTCTTTTTTCACCACTAAAACCCTGATGACTTTGTAGTTTTTACAAAAATATTTTTCACTTTTTCTGAGAGACGCGAAATGAAAAGCAGTTTTCATCGCCCGGCAACCGAACCGCCGATTTCCGTATAATCCCGTTATAGTCGAAATGTATACAAAGAAAGTAAGAGGGAGTAAACTCCATTTCCCGAACGATTTTTTTTAAAATTATCTTTTTACACCACTAAACCATGAGCTTGTAGTTTTCAAAAATGTTTACAGTTTTTGAATTGAGGACATCCAATGAAAGCGCCGTCTTAATCGCCAGGCAACACAGCACACCCGCCGATTTTCCCGTAACATCCCGACTCGGCCACGTATTAAGTCGAAGCTCACACACAAGCAAGTACGCCAGGGGGTCAAAACTCCAATTATTCCGACACCGATTCTCTTTAAAAATTATCTTTTTCCACCACTAACAAACATGAGCACTAGCTGTAGTTCCAAAAACTATTTTCATTTCGAATGAGAACCGCCGACCGTCATTCAAAGCAGGGGTCTTATCAATCGCCCAGCCAGCAACCGCAAAACCCGCGAACCTTTCCGTCCATCCGGCTCCCGGCCGCCTATAGGCTGGAATGATCATCACAAAAGAATACCCAAGGATAAACTCACTTCCCGCAAACGAATCTCTTCTTACAAACCACATCATTTATTCCACATTCTTAAAGACCCATGACCGATTGTGTTTTTCAAAAATATTATTCGATTTTGATTGAGAACGCCGAATGAAAAGCCGTTTTAATTCGCGGCAAAACACACGGGAAGGAACAAACCCCACGCCCGAAATTTTTCCGTAAATCCCCGCGGATCGATCTCTCTCTACTT
>JASGCC010002443.1:0-28374 GCA_030067915.1 Hydractinia echinata
TTGTGTTTGACCGTGCGTGCGCGTGCGCGTGTAGGATGTGCGTTGCGCCAGAACATACATTTCTCTATCTCTAATTATACTTAATTTGTTTCATATTGGTTCGCTTACCCTAACCCTTCAATAAGGCTTTATACGCCATGTTGCGCTCATACGGCGGGAAAAGATATGATTTAACAATTATGGAGCGATAGTCGGGGGACAAATTCCTGAGATCTTAGATCATTCGGAAACAAATTCTTCCCTTAACATTCATTAAATTTTCGCACACATCGAATTTTTGCGCAAAGTTGCTGCGCGAACAATTGGTTGCGCGAAAATATTGTTAATAGAATAGAATAGAATAGATTGCTTTATTTATAGTCGATAATGTACAAAAGATTTAAAATATACTAATAAAATATACTAATAAAGAAAAAAAACTAATAATAGTTGATTGTAAAATTGTAAAACTAATAATAGTTGATAGTTGATACATAATTCAAATTTTTAACAAAAAAACAATGAAAAGGGTACAGTAAGGAGATATTTTAATATATTAATACTACTAAACAAAGAAAAAACAATACAATACAATAAAACTATATAATTGCCAAATTACAAAAATAACACAAATTAGAACTGGAGACATTAAACGTGGAAAGATAACATTACATAGAAAAGTTGACGTGACAATACTTATAACAGTTTACAATGTAGTTTGTTCAAAATCGATAGTTCTTTTAAATGATGAGATTTACAGTTGCCTTCTCTTGGCTTGAGCACTGCACGCTATTTTAATTAAGTTCGATGTATTTGTCCAGGATTTAGTATCATTCTGATACTATAGCCGACGTAAACGTTTGGAGTGGTGCATCGAAAGAAGGTAAGTAATGGCATGGCATGGCTCGTACATTCTTGTTATATTAATTTATGACTCGCTGCATCTGCGTCCACTAGTTGCGTGTTAATAAGTTTAATATTGGATATGACTCTTGCGACTTCATAGGCCTTCAATACGTGTTTTAAACTATTAAAACAGGTAGTTTAAAAATGTTTTAGCGGTTGAATTTGTCAATGAGTAAAAATGTATCGATATAGTGTGGATATCGATGGAAAAATAACTATCCAATAAATATCCAGTCTTTAGATTGCAATTCATTTTGAGTGATAATGGTATATTGTTAATACTTATATCGATTCATCTGTGTTTTCAACGATGAAAACTAAAGAAAAAATGAATACTAAAAATACTAATATATATCATGTAATTTTTACCCAGACATAAATTGTCATCATGGCAACAGTTCGATACAAGTTATTAAATTCCCCTAAAATGAATCCAATGAATTTAAATCTCTTTAAATCACAATTTTACATTTACCTTTTAAATTTCACCAAGAATCATCATCACCACAAAATTGGCCATGCACATGTTTTATTTCGTAGTCATCCACTTTATATTCGTAAGATGTCTTTCAACTTGCATCAGTTCATAACTCTGTTTTATTTCGTAAATTCCTTTAAACTTGTTTAAGTTCATAACGTCTTTAAACTTGTTTTAATTTGCAAGTGTCTTTCATGTATTTTATAAGCGTCTCTAACTTAAAGTTAAAACTAAAATATATACAAATATAATAAAACACAATACTGAATCTACTACATTGTAGCAGAAGCAAAGGTACGCAGAAACAAGCCTAATCATAACATTTGTTCTATATATATAGCCTGTTTCTGCCCCCTTTTTAAACAAAAATCTTAAAATATAACAAAAGCCTACTTGTGCAGGCAAACTAACAAATATACAAGTGCTGCGACACAGTTTTTTGTATGGTTGCACTTGATACACACCAAGGCCTCACTCCCCAACCCCTCCTCCCACACCGTGTCATAGCACCTTTTAAAAACAGCATAAACAAAATAAAACACAATGTAACAAAATTAGAATCTATGTACATACAGTAGCTAAAACCCAGCTCCTCTCCCGTCACCTCCCCCTCTAATTCATTTCATTACCTGCATTGCACTTGCGAGAACCAAATATCAAAAAACAAAATTGAATTATTTAAGCCGTATACCTAAACAAATTAAACCAAATAACTATTCTGTTTCATAATGTTCGAAGCTTTTTAAAATGAAATTTGATGGCATCGTGGTCAGAAAAGTGTACACATTTTTCAAAATGACGAAGTTCAAAATTATTGAACAATTCTTGTTGACATATATATGGTCAAGTGTTGCTCCACAAAGATGAGTTGGTTCTTGTACCATCTGGTAAAATTTCCGCAATATTTGTGACAACACATTTGAACGTGTGTAATCTTGGGCATTGATATTAAAGTCACCCATAATAATTTGAATTGATGATAACTGAACAATATCAGATAAGGTTTCATAGAATTCAGACAAATAAGATGTATTTTTTCTGTATAATAACACTAACTTGAACAGATTAAGTGAGAAAGAAGGTTTTTTAAATTCTATAATAGAAATGCCAGTGCTTTGGTAAATATTAACTATATCAACATTAAGATCATGGCAAAATGAAATACTTTGAAACTTATCATTGGACTTGTTGTATAACATACGAAAATTACCTAAAATATCAGAAATACCATCTGCAGAGCTTACCAAAAATTGATCATGAAAATATCTACAGCATATCTGTTTAGGGACCTTGTATTTAATAATGTAATTGTCAATGCAGGTTCTAAATTATAAAATCAGCAACTTTAATCGATTTGATCATAACAGATCGGAAAAGTATAATAAAACACTCTGGCGTTCTTACCGTAAAACACTCTGCGTTCTTACCGTAAAGCTACCGAGATACGAACCAAGATTCAAATATATTCGATCTGAAGAAATATTTAATCAGCAAAAGTTCATAGAAGATATTTCTCGTGTACCTTTCAGTGTCATTGATGCAGTAGATGATCCTAACACCCAACTTGACATTTTCAATGATCTATTTAAATCATGTTTAAATGAACATGTACCATTAAAAAAAGGAAAAATGACACGTCCTCCTGCACCGTGGATGCAAGACAATTCGATACAAGCCACGATCAAAGAAAGAAACGAACTACGTCATAAAGCACACCGTACCTCAGATCCCAGTTATTGGAAGAAGTATCGAGAGCTAAGAAATTTATCAAAGAAAAAAATTCGAGGTGCTAAAATTAACTTTTTTAGAAAGTTGTTATCCTCGAATAAGTCAAAAGAAGTTTGAAAGTTATTAAATCGGTTTTAAATCCACCTGCAAACCGTATCCAAATTAAACCTGACGACTTGAATAGACATTTTGTGACAACTGCTGAGCGTACCACTGGTAAAGAAGCTATATCACCCACAGAAACATTATCATTCATTGACAATGTTGAAACTGACAATGGCACTTTTTCTCCACAAACCATGCACAAATATACAAAATTATCACATCATTACGTAATGACATATCTACTGGTCCCGATCAAATTCCAGTAAAGTATTTGAAAATAGCTGCTGAGTATATTTCTTCTCCACTCACGACATTATCAACAATTGAATAAAACATCTTTTTCCAGCACTTTGGAAGTCGGCTAGAATACAACCAGTCAATAAAGTCCAATATCCAACCAGCTTGTCAGATTATCGCCCTATTTCGATATTACCTTGTCTATCAAAGATCTATGAAAAAATTGTACTACAACAACTTTTGTCTTTCATTGAAGTTAATGCTATCTATAAAGAGACTATAAGTGGATTTAGAAAGGTCATAGTACTGGTACTGCTTTACTCAAACTCAGAGATGATATCAAAAAAGTGATGAAAGCAGGCGAAGTAACACTGTTGGTCATGGTTGACTTTTCAAAGGCATTTGACACCATATGCCATAATACATTGATTAAAAAAATGAAAGGTATGGGATTTTCAAAACAATTTCTTTACTGGCATTGTCATATTTGACAAATCGAAGACAATTTGTGCAAGTCGATATCAACCAATCAGAAAAATTACTCGTTAAAACCGGAGTGCCACAAGGATCCATTTTAGGACCAGTCCTCTTCAACCTTTATGTAAACGACTTGCAAAACATAATTAACAATGGCACGATTCAATACGCTGATGATCTATAAATCACACGATCTATAAATCCTGTCGTCCAGCTAATATAACCGAGGCTGAAAGTGAGATCAATACACATCTTCAGGATTTATTGATATGGTCCACAGCAAATTCGCTATGTGTTAATTCTGCCAAAACTAAATACATGGTGTGTTCATCGAGTAGATTGTCGGCATTGCACAATTTAGATGAATATTCATCTAACATTTTGTTCAACAATTCAACTTTACAAAGAGAACGAACTTCAAATCTTCTTGGAATTACAATTGACGATCACCTTACATGGGAGAGCCACCTAAGCAATATTATTTCATCATGCTACGGGACTTTGTCATGCCTACGTAAACTGAAAAACTACACTCATTTTGCTCTTCGAAAACAGCTGGTTGAGAGCTTAGTCATGTCAAAAATCGATTACAACGACTATGTATATACACCTTCTAATAAACAGCTGAAAAAACTACAGCGTATTCAGAAAGCAGCATGCGGGTTTGTTTTTGGTAGATTTTGTAAATTGGAAGATATTATTAAATTAAAATGGTTACCAATTACAGAACGTAGAAATTTTAACTTGTTAAAAATTACACATAAGGCGTTAAACTCAGTATACTGGCCTTCTACATGTCATTTAGATGTTAAAGTGCACACAAGAACATTGCGGAACTCTGATACCCGTATTAAACCGTCGGTTGTATCAGGAACTTTCCAAGATTTTGCTAGTATGTTGTTCAATGACCTTCCACCAAAACTAAAAAACGAAAACGTTCATTCCACCTTCTGCAAAACGTTAAAGGCTACTTGCTAGATGTTGCAATGGCAAGATCCCTTGCGGGAAACTGATGTTTTATTTATTTATTTATTTATTTTTCTCTTTGCCTGTTTGCTCCATTCCCGTGTGTTTCTCTTGTGTCTCATTTCATGCTGATGATCTAGCATGATGTTCTTCTGTTTATCATACTCAATTTCCTTCAATAATATTTCATCATTTACTTGTATTTTATCTGTAATATATTTCTTGTTAATTTTTATTGGGATGAAGAGCCATTTTATTGTAAATGGATAAGCCCTGAAAATATATTTTATTTATTATTTATTTATTTATATTTATAAAGTTGATGTAATGGTCAGAGTGTTGCTTTTCTCATTCTCGTTTCTTCTCATGCAATCATATTCACATGTTGCTTTGGCATCAGCTTTAATAGCAGATGGTTTGTATTCACCTGTTAAAAATAGTCCATTCAAGGAAGTAACTCTACTTAAAGCTACGTACATTTGACCATTGTTGAAACTTTTTTGCTTTAACAACGAAAAACTAATAACTGCCTGATCAAAACTTAAACCTTGCACTTTATGAACGGTACATGCCCAAGCTAACATCAAGGGGAATTGTGTTCGCTTTATAATTGGAAAACTATCTTTGTTAGCCCTTATTATAATATTCGCCTCTGCTTTTTCGATAGGTACCCATCTTGCTAAAGAATTATTTTTGCATCTTTTTTAGACCAGCTTGAACATCATCAAATGTTATACAAATATTGTTAACCCAACCATTAGCATCAAATGATATATGTTTAAATGTCCCAAGTTGTCCATTAATTAAATTATCTGTAATGTCAATATTAACTGTAAACATTACTTTTGCATTAACCTTAACTTCTAGTTTGCCTGCCAAACCACCTGTTTGACTTTGATTGCGACTAAGTGCTTTGTCAATAACATTTCTAGCAACATTTTTAGGCAAATCATCAATTGCTAGTATTGAATACAAACGGTTTTCATTTAAACTCAACATTTGACAATTATGTTCTTCACATGGTTTCTCTGCAAAGATATGAAGAGCGTGATTAGGATAAGTTATATTATTTTGTGTAATAAAGTGAGATCTTAGTAGTTTCTCATCTTCTTCTTCAATTGAGGTAGTTCGAATTCTGTTCAAGAGATCAATTAGTTTGAAATCACTCCTTTGGCGCATAACTTCATGTAGTTGAACCATCCTAAAAAGATTCCACAAATGTGCTAAATTTTGCCACAAATCATTATACTCAGAATATATTGTTCGTTGTTGTGTTGAGGCAGTTGATAGAAGTCACCTACTGTTATAACAGTTATACCAGCAAACGGAACATCATCAGAACACCTGAATATTTCATTTAACCGTAAGTGAATATACAAAAGTAGTAAATTGGAGACCATTGATATTTCGTCAAAGATATTGGCTCGCAATTCGTACAGATTATTTCTTAATGCAGACCTCTTTTTATCAAGTCTAGGTAAATTATTTCCAAATCTACCAACTGGAATTCCAAGAGCAAAATGAATTGTGGTTCCATTATTATTAACAGCAGCTACACCTATTGGAGCAAGTAATAATACCTTTGATTTGTCCAAAGTTTTTGAGTTGTATAAGAGTATTTTAGTTAAAGCGTGATAAACAGTTTTTATTAAATGTGATTTACCTGTTTCATCACCTCCAGTTAAAAACACATACAATGGAGAAATCTCTATAGTTTGAGTAGCTGACAGATTTTTAACAAATCTTTTCGCCCAATTATAAATTACCTCAAAACATTGCCGTTGATTTTGATCTAATTTTTTTCTTTAACTCATCATCAGTAATAATGACTGGCGCACAACTAGAAGAAACAAAAACATCATCTAACACTACATCATCCTCAGCTGGATCCTCTGATTCAGAATTATGAGGATCTTCCATCAATTGTGCCACTTCATCATTTTCTTGATCAGCAAATTGATCCTGGTTTGAAGATAAATTTGAACGCATAATCGGGTAATCGGATTAATCACGTATCCAAAATACTCAAAAAGAATCCACTTGACAAGATAAAGTTATTTTGTAAGTTTCCAGTCCTTAGGATAACCCTAACAAAAGTTATCATATTTTCCCTATCATAAAGATGGTTTTCAGTTATTTTCTGGTTGCAACTTTTAAAATCAAATAATTAAGTTATTTGGACGATGTTTTAAGGGCGCCTTTCGTTCGAATGCTAAAAAGATGTAGTAGCGCAAGGATTCGTATTGTATGTTAACGGATCTCGACGTTTTCTAAACGTTTGTTTCGTAACGTTTGATAAACAAATCTAAATTGTTTTTAAAACGTTCTTATTAATAAAATCACTATGTGCATGGCAAATCAGATTTCTGCTTTTAACCTCTGACACATATGTCAATGTTGGATTTAGCCCCGTAATGCTGTTTAAAAGATTAATCACGCCACTAAAATATTCATAGTGAATGTAGGCATATATTTGTTGAAAGAAAAATGAGAAGATATATTTTACAAAGATCCTAATCCTTTCTCTATGCTGTCCCTCACTTTAAATAAAACAGAGGAGTACTAACTAAATTCACCGTATTAAATACTTTAGAACTGTTATTTTGATTTTTAAACTTGGAAAAAAGAACGCCATAAAAACGTCATAAAAAAAATTCATATTTTCTTTCTTTTCAGCGAAAGTACAAAATGTTAGAAAATAAAAATATAATCAGTAATACAAGTAAAGCTGAACCATGAATTTACAAATTCTTATAATTCATCATTAGATTGACTTTGTGGGTAGGTTTCGTATCGTAAGGTTAACTTGTCATTATTCTTAACCTCATAGCAGGACACTCCAACTGGCGATTCCTTATTATTTATGTAGAAAAACCAAAAATCATTCGACGTTTGTTTCACATCGCACACCGTCGTGATGAATGCTCCGAACTTGCCCACAGTATAAACTATGTTGTAGCATTGAGTGCTGTTTTTCTCCAGAAATGCGTCAATCGCATATGTACCTTTTGGAATAAAGAAAGTCTGCGGAGGAGGATTTGGTTTTGCAATAGCATCAAATTCCACGGCTAATGTCACTTTGATCTAGAACAGAACACACGTAAAATGAAATGGAAGGCAAATAGTTTGAGTCAGCTGCAGCATATAAATGTACACTTCTAAGGTTAGAAAAGAGAATTAAAGCACAACATGGCTGATTAGTTAAGTTATTAATTAGAAAGATCAACCTTGTGATGGATGGCTATTAGAAACTTATAGGCTTATTAATTGAGTTTCACTTGGGAAAAAGAAAAGAAACAGATAACCCACCACTTCCAGCAAATTCATTCCTACAACAGAGAAGCAATATACTATTCGATTATAGCAACAAAATGTTTAAAAAATGAAAATTATTTCTGAACTTTAACACGATAGCATGTAATAATGGTATATTATTTTGTATTCCTCAAGTCATCCCACCCTTTTAACCCCCGCTCAATGGAACTTGATTAAAATGACGGCTTATTTCCAAAATTCGTTGTTATCACTAAGCTTTAACCCCGGCTGTTTAAAATCAGTTGTGCCTTCTAAAGAGTGGATGGCAGTAATCTGTAAAATTATTTCAGATTTAATACTCGAAAAGAGTTTTTGATGGATGTTAAGGCAAGCAATTGCAAATAACATTGTAACAAAACAACTAAACTGACTGTAAAGTGCGGAATTTAAGGCAAGCTAAACCTTTACCTTTCTTTGATCTTTAACATTCGCAGCTGATTGATCCACAATAAACAGCGCGAACAAAATAAAAGGAACGGGACTCTTCATCTTGTAAGGAAATAGAAAAAATAGCAGCTCTAAAAATAGGTAATAATTAATAGCTTAACAAATAATTATAAATGACACAAAACGTAGGGTTGGTTTATTAAAGACTTAACCAAACGTTTGCTTGTACTTTTTCCTTAACCCTATTCCAACTGGGCTTTTAAGGGCTCTCAATCGCTGGGGGGGACCATTTGGTCCCCCTATGTATCTTCTGATTGAGAAAGGCTAATTACTTCAAATTTGGTAGGGAGTTAGTATTTGATAAATAAAATCAATTTGATTAAAAAAATCATGATGACGTCATTATTTTTAAGATGACGTCATCAAAACCCCTCAAATTGGACTCTTGGACTTAATCAAATGACGGAATTGATTTCATTAACTACAGCTCTATTTCTTTTATTTTTGTTATTTGTTGTTTAAACAATTCAAAAAACTATTTATTTTGGCGATGTCACGCATATTATGACGTCATCGTCATCAATAAAAAGGACGAAATTTCCCTTTACAGAAAATCAACATACGTTGATAAAAAGATAATTATTTGACTTCGCTAACAGTAAAAACTAAGTAAATATATAAAATCTCTGTAAAATTTGCAAAACAATGATATATAATAGTATATATTTCATTTTTTTATCAACTTATTGTCTTTTTTCCATGATAACAGATGACAATGGATTAGTGACATGAAAATGTACCCAAAATGAGTAAATGTCATATTTGAGTATGTTTTTCCATTCCATATTTTAAAACAATAGTAAAACTATTGAAATTGATTTATTTCAGCCAAATTAAAAATATATGTACTTTTTGGATTTTGACAACCTCAATAAATTGAATGAATGCTGAAGGTGAGCATAATTTTTTCCAAAAAAAAATTACGGCAAAATATTGCTAAATAAATTTTAGAAAAAGTCAGAAAATTTCAGGGCCATATCATAATCCTATAAAAAGCTATGCAACAAAAACTGGTAGGGGGGACCATTTGGTCTCCCCCAGTTGGAATAGGGTTAAACTGAATACTTCAAAAAATGTTGTACGTCAGTAACGTAAAACTATAATTTGCTGAATTTTATATAATGATAATTGTGATAAAAAAATGCTTTTTGGGACAAAAGCACTGAACTTTCTAACTATTCTTAAACTTTCCTTGAGAGTATAAATTTTTAATTAAAAACAGAATAAACAAAATTAATAAACATAACTAAGGAACGCGTAAACAAAGGCTAAGCAAGAAGTCACTAGCCTAAGTAATTATAACAGGAAAAATCTGGTTTTGTACGTCAAACCTATTGGTCCCTCATGACAGCACCAACACCCTAATAATTGTGTGCTCCTTCGTAGTATCATCACTGTTCACAGACAGTTTAAAGAAGTTATAGATTCTCTCTTTACCTCAATAAATTGCTTGTGCTTTTAGAAAATTTAGAGTCCTGAGTTTTATTCACTTAGGATATGTCGAATCTCACTTTCCTGGAGTGTCAACAGTCAGAATATGAATGAATCCAAAATTCTGCCTTAACTTCTATACCTTTGTATTGCTTTGTATTTTGCCAGCAAAATCTTCCGCTATTTTCAACATATCAAAAGAATCATGCAGTTCCTATTACAAACACCTAAATGCAAGGAAAACTTACTCAAATCAATGTAGTCTTTTGAGATCGCCCACAAACTTTAATCTCTCCAACTCACGCTATAACAACGTTGTTCTGTTTGGAATTTATACATGTTTACAAATCCTTGAAATGTGTACTCGTGCAGAACATTTTCCTCTTTTAATTAGTTTCGCATCTATTTTAATTGCATGGATTATGTTACAAACTCGTTTACCAAAAAATCCAAGTTTTTGACTACTCGTGCAGAAATTTTTCCTGTTATGATTAGTTTATCATCTATAATCTATTTTTAGTATTTATACAAAAATCCTTTGTTCAGAACCTGCCATCCTAACCGAGATACATTTTTTTATTAAAAAACGAGCTAAAAAGACTAGTTTGATTTATCGATCTAACACGCCTCCATATAAACAACCACTAAAGGTTGCAGAGAAAAGAAACATTCAAAAACTGTCGTTACTTTTTAACAAACTTCTCAATAATGTTTGTGTTTTTTTTTGTATAAAAAACTTCAAAAAGTTGGTGTGAATGTGCTGGACCTTTTCTTAATCATAACAGACGATAGAAAAAGTATGGATCAAAAGGTCTAAGATATCAAAACGTCAAAAGGAATAAAAACGGCAGACTTAAACTCAATGCTTTGGATACTTCCGCCAAAAGTTTCGATTGCCTTAGCCACTACTAGTAACAACCTAACAACACCTCAAAACAAATCCTAAAAGTGTCGTTACTGTTTAACGACTTTCACAATCACGTATGGTGCACAATGTTTATTATCTAAACAAAGATTGTAGCACGTCAACATACTTCTATATAACCATATATTCTGATAAGTGAAATAACGTTAAAAAGGGCTTAGGTATTAAAACACGACAAGATATTTTTGGAAAGAAGCAGATATAAAGAAGGAAGAAGGATAAATGATCAAAGTTATTCTTATTTAATAATGTCTATTTTAACATCTAGGATGGTGTTTATTTGCGTAAGAGATAATATGACCATGTAAAACGCGAAAGAAAAGTTGACAAAAGAAATTCTAAGAAAAGCATAATAAAGTAATTTCTTTAGTCAGGCCTAATAGAATAACTATTATTTCAATTTTCAGGCTTTTCGCAAGTTGTTTTAGTTGACACTGTCGCCATTCGCGTAAATATGTTCTGGCAAATTATTGCCATTTTCATCATTCGCAAAATTAAATTCCCGCATTTTAAAACCTTGTTCTGAGCAAAATTTGTGGAAAAGAAGGAATTTGTTTGGGGAATTGGGGAATTTGGGCACCATGTGTGTATGAATAAGCCATATTCTGTGTGTTTGTAAGAACGAAGTCAGAAACAAGAAATGCAATATTTAATTTATTTTGTCTTTTCCTTATCTTTTGTTTAAATAAGAAATTTTGTGATATAAAAATGCATGGGTTGTTAGATTTCATTGTTCCTTCCATGCAGTTTTTTTTTTTATAAATTCGTGCATGGAAAAAGTTACGGACAATTAACATTGAGTTGTCTGTTTCGTTAAAAGAAGTTTTAACAATCCCGCCTTCTGAAAAAAATTAACAAGAACAAATTTTATGATAAACACAGAACAATAAAACAAATTTTAAGAAGATTCTGTAAGTGGATTTGTTGTTTGTTGTTTTGTTTATTTTATTCCCGCCTTTTTATTCATTTTAACAAATCGAGTTATAATAATAATGCGATTATTTTTATGTCTACTAAATATAAATTCAGAACTTATTTCGTGAATTTTTTTTTCATCCATAGCGATTTATATTTGTTATGAGAAGGTATCAATTTTAATTTAAGCTGGTTTCCTTATTCTCTGCTAAAATTAAATAATCTTTCAAGGCATAAGAAAATGTTAAATTTTTAAACGCTATTTACTGAAGGAACCTCTTTGTTCACTCCAATCGGGCGGAAAAATTCGCTATTATTGTTATATGTAATTTAAGAGAAAGTGACGTAACACTACTTTGATTTTTTTAGTAAATGTATTAAATGTAAATGGGCTGATATACAGGCCTATAATAAAAAGAAAAACGTGTAGTTTATAATACTTCAGTGCCTTGGAATTGTTCACAAATAAATTCAACCGTTAGGACAGGAGGCGTTGTGTTAAAATTCACGCTGGTTAACGGTTTGATGTCGACCTTTACAAGTTTTAAACCCTTGATTTTTCTAGTTAAAAAGTGTACACTAAATGTGATCAAGAGCGTGTGAAAATGCTTTAGCCTTTCGTTCAAATGTTTTTTTCGCTCATATGAAGTTAATAAATTTCTCTAGAGTTCAAATACGTAAGATAGCTCTCTTGGGGGGAGGGGTGCTAACAAATAACGTCAATGCAGGGACATTGGCAAAGCGAGACTGACGGAGTAGTGACGGTAGTAAAAAATCTTTATTTTATGGTTACATCAATTGTAAACAATCCCCATAAGTTTATTTTCCAGGAAGCATGACAACTGCAGAGTAAGTGCGCGAGAATCTGCGCCACCAACACTTTTACTGAAGTTAAAGTAAAATTAAAAGACAAATTGTCTTTTTTAAAAATACACAACATAGGACAATTAATTCGATGCTATGGTGGTGGTCACCCTCTGGGTAAAACTCGCTTACCGTAACTTTTCTGGAAATTTCTATATCTATATATAGTTCTTCATCTGACATGGCTTAAAGTAAAGAAAAATTCATATGTTTCTAAATTGTTAACATTAAGATTAATTAACTTCAGGTTTTAAAATGATATGAAAATTGAGAAGGTAACGAAACTGTATGTTTCTTCAGTTTAAGTTCAATTAAAGCACTACGTGTCTGACTCAGAGGACATGCGAACTGCTGGATAAAGCCTCGATCACACCATTTATCCCAGCAATGTTGTTCAGAGGTTTCAATCACGCCACTGATGTATCCGTAGTCTGTATGGGTAAAGGTATATATTTGTTTTGAGTTTATAGTTTTATTGAAGAGCTGATCCCTCCCCCCATCCCTTGCCTTTTAAAATGGGGAAAAAGAAAGCTGCCATGAAAGATCCAATTTTTTTTGTTTTAAGCAAAAGTACAAAATGTTAGAAAATAAAAATATAATCAGTAATACAAGTAAAGCTGCACCATTAAATGAATTTACAAATTCTTATAATTCATCATTGGCTTGACTTTCCGGGTAGGTTTCGTATCGTAAGGTTAACTTGTCATTATTCTTAACCTCGTAGCAGGACACGCCCACTGGTGATTCCTTATTATTTATGTAGAAAAACCAAAAATCATTTGATGTTTGTTTCACATCGCACACTGTCGTGATGAATGCTCCGTACTTGCCCACAGTATACACTATGTTGTAGCATTGGGTGTTGTTTTTATCCAGAAACGCGTCAATCGCATATGTGCCTTTTGGAATAAAGAAAGTCTGCGGAGGAGGATTTGGTTTTGTAATAGCAACAAATTCCACGGCTAATGTCACTCTGATGAGCTAATAAATTAAAGTTAGAAGAAATGTAAAAATAAGGCAACGTAAAAAGAATATTATTTCAATTTAGGCAACAATCGTAAAAAGATGCCTTCAACGCGAGAAACACTTTTTTTAAGATTCAAAGAAAGGAGCTAGAACATATATTTGTGACCTTCAGAGACATATAGACAGTAATATATCTCAGTATGCTGACGACACCACAATTTATGAACATGCTAAGTTTCAAGATTTAACAACATGTATATCCAAAGTACAAGTTCTATTTGACAAACTCAACATGTGGTCAAATCAGTCAAACCTAATTCTAAACTCTAGTAAATCAAAATTAATGTTGTTTAGCACCAAGCAATTGTCAGATCGTCACAAATTACGTAACTCTGATGTGATCAAAATCTTCAAAGATGGTGTACCGCTAGAACGAATTCACACGTACAAGATATTAGGTGTTCATTTTGACGAACACTTAAATTGGTCTGTCCATATTCAAAAACTTATTGTATCGTGTAATATGAAACTGAAACAACTGAAGAGACTTGGCAAGTATACACCTTATCATATCCGGAAGAATCTTGCTGAAGCTCTAATCCTGAGCAAACTAGACTACTGCAACACGCTTTTTCAAAACGCACCTGTGTATCAGTTAACTCGATTACAAAAAATACAGAACCGAACAGCCTCGTTTGTATTATCGAAATACTGCAAACCAGTCGATGTAATAGATAATCTGAAATGGCAACCCATACGTGGACGCATTGACTTCAATACGTTGAAGCTCGTATACAAAAGATTGCACGAAAACACTTTACCATCTTATGTTAACATCCAGACAAAAGTTTATACTAGAACAACAAGAGCGAGTAATGAGGTGATGTTACAAGTCCCACGCGAAACAAACACTTTCGAACACTATGCTGCAAAACTGTTTAATGGACTTCCGAAAAACATTCCCCACGAAGAAGTCAAAAACATATTTTATGTAAAATGTAAAAAATTCTTAATTGATAGGGAACTTTCAGCTTGTTCACTAACCTAAGATTACATAATGTATGTTACTATGTTTATCCAGTCTTCCCGTGTGAGTCTTTGCTCCACATGAGTACTTATTTATATATATATATATATATATATATATATATATATATATATATATATATATATATATATATATATATATATATATATATATATATATATATATATATATATATATATATATATATATATATATATATATATATATATATATATATATATATATATATATATATATATATATATATATATATATATATATATATATATATATATATATATATATATATATATATATATATATATATATATATATATATATATATATATATATATATATATATATATATATATATATATATATATATATATATATATATATATATACGCGTGGGACTTGTAACATCACCTCATTACTCGCTCTTGTTGTTCTAGTATAAACTTTTGTCTGGATGTTAACATAAGATGGTAAAGTGTTTTCGTTAAGTGTTTTGGTTAAGTGTTTTCGTAAAGTGTTTGTGTTAAAATCCTTTAACACAGCTAAATACAAAAAAGACACGGAACTTTCAAAAGAAGTATGGCGTATAAAAGATAAAAATTACACACCATTAATCACATGGAAAATAATCAGACAATGTAATGAACTTGTCCCTAACTCCAAAGCGATTAAATGCAATTTGTGTTTAGCCGAGAAACTAGAAATCGCAATGTACGATAAGAACAACTTATTAAACACGCGATCAGAATTAATATCCAAATGCAGGCACATCAATAAGTACAAACTCTTCCAAAATGATACTAAAGACTAGAAGGATCGACGTCACTTTTTATAGATACAATTATATTGTCCTTTGATAACTTTATATTGCTTTTACGGTTTAAATGTCAATTTATTCAACTGAGGATTGCGAAAGCATGAAACTATAGTATTGAACGTAAAAATTGTCTTTGTTTCTTTCCTGTGTGTATAAATCGCTCTTTTTATTGAGCACTCTTTTAATAAACGAAGAGAAAGAAGAAGAATATATATATATATAAAAAAAAATATATATATATATATATATATATATATATATATATATATATATATATATATATATATATATATATATATATATATATATATATATATATATATATATATATATATATATATATATATATATATATATATATATATATAATATATATATATATATATATATATATATATATATATATATATATATATATATATATTTTTTTTAACTTCATAATTTTTAGCAGGTTTTTATTGTTTTATAATATAATATTTTATCTTATTGTCCGACGAAGAGCCATGTAATGTGGATATGCGGAATACATGTCATAATAATAATAATAATAATAATATTGTGGTTAACGATCATGTAAACCCATGGCTATGCTCTGTGTTACTTCTAGGGTCTTAGTTGAGATGGTTAAAAATTGGGTGCTCATTAAATCAATATTTTAGGAAAAAGAGAACTTTGGTTTCTTATTTTTGTCAAATGTAAGTCGTGTAACAACACCTTGCGAATATATAAATGAACACATTTTTGAAAAAGGATAATTATTCAAATGTCAAGAAAAGAAATCATTGTGGCGGACAGAAGCAGATAATAAAAATGACCGTTTTTGATTGTTTATGTTTTTTTTATGTCAGAAGGGTGCCGAAAATTCAACTCCCCGATTCAAACACGGGGAGCTTATTAGGAAAATACGAGTGGGCTCATTGTGATAATTTGCTATTAACATTTAGCTCAACAACAGTTGTTCAAAATTAGGCATTTATTCTGAACAAAAACTAAACATGCTTATGCTGACTGTCAAGAGCGGATTTCATTGAGAAGAAAAACCTAACCTTTTTGTTATTCTTAATATTAGCGACTGATTGATCGACAGTAAACAGCGCAAACAAAACCAAAGCAAATAACAGCTTCATCCTGTATGAAAATAAAAAAAACCATAGTAGCTAATAATCAATACTAATAGCTAACAAAAATAATTTGCGGTAGGTTATAATATTTCACACGCCAATAACACAAGGAACTGTAAAAACATGTTCATTCATTTAAACATTTTATCGTGTATCAGTTATTACCAATTCGAAGCGTAACCCAATTAATACAAACTCAAATGTCTGCCTCATGGTCCATTGTGATAAATAGATTAAAACTTCAAACGATTTTTCAAGATTGTATTAAAAATTTTCGTGCGAAATGGTACACTGAATAAAGACGTTCATGTTGACCATGATGGTAACAACAGGGTTTTGACCCTATTGAGTCTCTATTGAGGCTCAATCGAGACCGTTGTGTATATAGCCAACTGTATATTCCCTAAACAGATATGGAATTTTGCGTACCTATAGACCTTGATAATTTAAAAAAAAAATTAGTCACGTTGTTAATTTTATTATTGAGCTATGATGATTTCTCAAAATTCTTGATTTTTAATTTGAAAGTTTCCTGAACACTTTAAAGATTTTTTGAGAAGAAAAATGTAAGTAAAGCAATGAAACGTATCATAGAAGTGATGCAAAAATCATATTACTTGCATTAGAATTAATTGTAAAATCGTCGCTGTGACAACCAAAAGCAATTTAAAAAAAAAAAAATTGTTTTTCGCAAAGTAAGGCAACTTCAACACTTAAAAGTTATTTACCAATATCTAAAAGCTCCACCCCAACCGAACCCAACGCAACTTGATGAGGTTAATATTTGATACCCAGAAGATTCTTTGTTTAAACGTATAGCATGTGGGTCCGATATCTTTGAGGCTGCTTAAGGTTAACCTGATGCTGTGATTATTGTGCCTGAATTCAAGTCATTTTTTTTACTGAAAAGTTTAATATCTTCATATTATATATAAACAACGGCCGTAATATAACCGAAGGACCGTGCAGCAGAAACTTGTAATGACTACATTTGAAAAAATAATCATGTTTCCTGTTCGTCAAACGTATGTGTCTTGGGGCAGCTATGTGAGGGCACCCTCTCATAACAAGATAAGTTTCATTTCGACGTAAGAATCAATTTTGAAAATTTTGATCCCTGCAAGCGCTGAGGTAGCAATAATAGCTTGTACCTCTCCCCCTTTTCTCAACCGTCACCACAAAAAAAACGCCTCTTTTCACAACTTGTAGCTTTGAGACAATTGTTTGTAATTGACTACAAACAAGAACTTCCTGCAACATTTTTATTTTGTTAAAATGTCACTTCTTCTTCCAGAATAGGAAAATATTTTTTCAGTAAAAGTCTTTTAATGGAAACTTTAAACTTGAAACCTTTTACCACACACTTTTATCACAAATCTTTACAAATCTAAAAAGTGTATACCAAAACAGAATGTGTTATCTTATCACCAGTTTCTAATCTTATTTGATTACATGGATCATGTTACAACATTTAAATGACGCAGAGGTTCACCAAAAATAATACTTTATCATTTGTTTATACTGATACCGATAACGATTTTTTTTTTATATATATATATAAAATACACCCAAAAGTTTTGCTGAATCTCTTACCTTTTCTCAACAAATTATAAACCAAAAATAAACGTGTAATGCTTTTGTACTTTCGATATAACAAAACAAACGGTTTAGATTGCTTAGCTACTAAGATTAATAGGTTTTAAAAACAACATTCCAAAGGCTGACATTACTTAACGACTTTCACTATCGTATCACTAAGATCAAAAGAGTTAAACACAGTACCCGCATAAACTCGGACTAATTTCCATGTAGCAACGAAAATTTTTATGTGCTTTTATGGATCGTCATAAAATAGTTAGAACCCAATTTTTATGGGCGAAGGAATATAAAACAATCTGAACTAGCGTGACGACGACCATTTTGAAAGCTTTGGCGTTCAAGTTGGTAATTCTGTTTTTTTTTTACTTTTTTGTCTTCCAAAAGCTTTTTATTTTTGTTTTTTAAATGTTTTTACATGATAAGATAAATATATTGTCATATTTTTTAGCCATGTAAACATCCTAAACCACCAATTTTAAGATTTTGGCTACAAACGTAGATTTTAAGGGAGCATCCAAAAAGTTATCTATCTTTCCTTATTTATTCCTATTCATTTAAGGGGGTTATTGCGCCCCGCCGAAGGGGCGCACATTTAGTGGACCGCGGGTATATAGTGTTTGTGTTGTGTATGGCAGAAATTTTTTTTCCACTCTCTACTTCGCGGGGGACTTCTGCTCGATCTTCCAACCCGGCTCTGATATAACACAACCTATGTGTTTGGTACCACCAACACAAAAAAAACACTCATCGAGCAAATCTTTTTTTGTCTCGGTGTCCTTGTTGTCTCTAAAGATTTGAATGCGATAAAAAATGTTAATCGAGATTCTTTTGTTATGCTAATATGGAGCTTTGTAATATGAGGCTTCGTTTAATGTGCTTAAATGTCGCTGCAGCCCACGTGAATTTATCTTCAAGAATGGATTTGTTTTTGTCTGAACCACGTTGTTGCTAAACCTGTTAACGGTAAGTAAGTGGAAGGATTACTTATGTCTTATATGAAATTAAACTTAGGACTGTTCCTGGCGTTGATCCAAAGGCCGCAATTTAGGAATGCATCGACATTTATAACTGGGAAGTTTTCTTGTGCCGTTGATACATTTTTTGAACTTTTTATTAATGCTGTATGTCAATACTTGCCTTCTTGTGAAGAAGGATGTTACATGTTAAGGTTGTTATCTGATGTTAAGGTACATTATGATGTCAATTATCTCTAACGATTTCGTATATATACGGCCATGACTAAAACTGCTTACATTTTGTTGGTCTTGCCTTCCTGATCTGGCTTGTCGTAGTAGCTTTACTGATGTAGCTAGGGAGCTAAATACTATTTTTAAATTCCTCTAAAATTACTTTTACTAGCTATATATCAAGCTAGCCAGCTAGCTAGCTACACAAAATAGTGCTTTAATTACCTTTAAAAAACCTTTGTCCTGCTTTGCTTAATTTTATCAACAAGGGTGCTGATAAGCCGCATACGCCGTAAAAAGTTAGGGAGTTTCAGAGGACAACCAATAATTCCATTCAAAAAGCCGCCAAACTCACCCTTTTATATGCGGGCGTTTGCAGCTTATCGGCACCCTCTTTTTATCACGAGGGGCTGGATACCCGACTCCTGTTCTTTTGAGAAAAATGGGGCTAAAATAACTTCCAAAGGAACCTCTGTGAGGCTATTGCTATCAGGTAAAAAGATATTCGTCACAAGATTTTTTATATCTTCTGCAGAAAAGTTGTCGAAGCCTGACAAAAATTTATTGTTGCTTGCACTGAACAGTCAAGGTGAACTAATAATTAGCCAATAAACATGATAGTTAGCCGTTGCAGGATAACTATACGCTACCCACAGTATAATTGTTGTTACAGGCTTCTCTGTGTTCTTCACTTTTCATGTTTTTTCTTGAAATCAGAATAGTGTCTTGTTAAATAACATGACATACTGCTACAGTAACACTATTATCTTCTTGGCACAAACGTTTCTTGTTCCTATTTTTGGTTTTAATTGAAGTACAACTTTATTAGCCAGATATTTTGTTGAAAAAAATGGACCCTAATTTGCTTGAAAAACTTTCTTGACCTTTACCTAAAGTATCACAATATATTTTTCTAAGATTTCTTAGAAAAGACTTGATTTTAAAAATCTCATGAAAAGACCATCAATTTATTAAATTTGACAAATTTATTAATTGTGCGTTTACCCTTTTTTGTTTCAACTTGTTGAATTCAATTCGAAATTTCAAGAGTTAGATATGTTCAACTTTTTGAATTTGTCAAACAAAACAATGACCAATAAATTTCCTCAAAATCAAAAAAGGATAATAAACGATCAAATTTGTTCAATTCAATAAATCGATTTAGACAAAATAAATCCTGTATTGTCCACAGGTTTGAAAATCATGTATCGCCTGCTTAAAATGTTCCTTGTTTAACAATGATATCGAAAGCCAGCTTGACTAAATTTATATACATATATTGATATAATATACCTTGTGCATCACATGGCATTGATTTGTATCTTTTTAATAAATTCTCACTTCAAATCAAAAAGGGAGACAATAATTACACAACCTGGTATTAATTCAGTTCCTGAATTGTATTCTTGTTTCTTATTTTTAAATGTACTTTCTTTTTCAGATCAACTGTTATCAAACCATGCACCATCAGCATTTTCAAAAATCTTCAACGAAAGAGTAAATTTTAAAGGATTTTATTGGTAAATTATTGAGTAATAATTCATTGAAATTGAACTTGTTCAGAAGTTGTTATATTTGAATCGTCAAGTTCATACATAACAATCTGTATCCTAGAATTTCAAGAATTTTTCAGATCAGTTATAAAAATATCCAGTTAAAGTTAGTATATACTACTAGTATTTAGTCCCGTGGAAAAATCCACTATAGATACCGAATAAAAAAACAGCGAAATAGTGAGCGAAATTAACCATAAAATATATTGTTCCTTTCGTCAAAACGTTTTGTTGTTAATTCCATTCAAGCGGAATAAATAAAACCAATATGTTTTTCATATAACAGTAGACAATAGACACGTGCTTAAGGGAATAATAAAAATTAATTACCCGTGACTTTTGTGTAATAAAGTTTACATAATTACACAAAGGGAATAATAAAATAAATTAACCGTGTCTTTTTAAAAACAAAAATTTTAAATCAATTTCAAAAAGCACACAAAAGACAGAATAAAAATAAAAGTTTAGCAAAAGTGACATGTTACCGCGGTTGTTTCTTTAGAAAAAACAACACATCCACTTTGCCTGTTACAGACACACGGAACTGGCGTATTATTATATAGACTAGTTATTTAAACCCGTGGAATAATCCACTAATTGTCTTTTTAAAATTTATTGTGCTTCTTATCACAAAAATGTTTGTTAGCAATTTCATTAAGAAGGCTGAAAAAACGTTTTAAAAGAAAACCCCTGCAGGAATCCACTCAAGAACATTTAAAATATATTTTTGTTTTATATCACAAAGTGATTTGTTGTCAATTTCAATGAAAAAGTACGAACAATGAATTAAAGAAATTAACAATAATAACAACGTTAATTGCATGTGATTTATCTGCACATATATAATTTATAACAAAGCACTTGTCACGGTAAATTTATATTAGCATGCAATGAGATTCTTAACTAATGAAATCGTTTTGTTTTATCACATGATTTGTTCTAGCCAATTACAATTGTAAACAAAACGTTTTTAAAATACGGAACGTTTCTTATAGGGGATATATTATAGACGCTTTTAAAGAAAATTGTAAAAAATATAATCCACTTTGCCTGTTACAAACAGACAGACACAGTCTCTGTATTATTATAGAGATATAGTCGATAAGGTCCGTGGAAAAATCCACTTAGGCAGAGAAAATTAAAAAAAAGTGCATTTAAATTTTGATGACGTCAGCAGTGTCCCGTTTATATATATCAAAAATATTCTTAGAATTTTGTTAACCCGTAACATCTATTGTGAGAAGCTTGAAACTCTGATCAAGAAAATGTATATGATCATGTGCTTTTGATGAACGCCTTAGAAGATATAAGGGGTTAATAATCTTGCTGACGTCAGCAATGGCCCGTCAAAACCCAAAAACGTTTTTTAGAAATTTGTATAACTGTTACCTTCATCGTGTAGACCTTGAAACGCTGATCAAGAAAATGTATAGGATCATGTACTTCTGACAAACGGTTGCAGAGATATTAGGGTTTGAAGGTTTTTGATGACGTCATCAACCCGTCCATTCCGAAACGGATTCAGGGACCCAGTTTTAGGAAACTTACCCAAATTGGACCCAGGTGGTCCCTAGTTACCCACGCGGGTAGTTATTTGTCCTCAAAGTTTTAAGTGCACTGTAATGGCTTCATTAATTTAATATACTTTCCTTTGACGTTAATATTAGTTTAACCAAGGTTTTACGTTAAAGTTTGGTAAATTACAGAACAATTTTATGGGCGATGTGTTACAGACTTTCTCAAAGAAAATAGTGAAGAATATAATCCTCTTTGCAAAAGTCACAGACAGACAGACGGAACTGGCGTATTATTATATAGATATATGTAAACAAATTATTTCTTAATTTTTATTTATTATGTTGTATTTTAGGTTAGTGACAATAATAATTGAGAATTAGGATACTTATGATTTGTTTACCCATTGTTCTCCGTTTTCAAAGTCTATACTTCAAATTTCAGAATCTTCCAGGCTAATGACGGAAATCTTCAAGCCGCAGGGCTTCTTATTTATAATTTTTCCCCTGGGAAATAAGCTTATCCACAAGTCTCTATTCGATTCCGTTCTGCATTTCTGTTATCACACCCGTTATCGCGCAGTTACATGAAACATCCACCATTTTCCATTTTAAATTTCGATCCCGTTCTAAATTCGTATTTTTTTAAATTGTTATTAGCAATTCGGGGCGCATTAGTGGTAACTATGGCTAGTTCAGTTTATTATAAGAGCTTTATAAGAGCTTTTCACCTTTTATTATTGTTCTCCGGCTTTAACCGGTAGGACTTTAAAATGGGCTTCTTTTTTGTCGCCGTTTTTACTATCGAGACAAGTGAAGCACGGAAGGGTACCAGTCTAGTGTAGCGGTACGTAACTTGTTGGTTTTTTAGTATTGATAACAGAACTACCCTGTTGAACGATACAAAAGGTACAAAAACCTATTATTTTTACAAATAAATTATTTTGAATTATTATTTTATGTTCAGTTGGTTTCGCCAGTTTCACTAAGCTACAACGGTCGTTTGTTATTTAGATAGATTTGTATTTGCTTTACAAGGAGTTTCAACAGGCTAAAATGCTTTTTAAAAAACGAAATAAATTAAAAATAGTTGTTTTCATTGAGTTTTTACGTTTCATATAGGTTTCAAAAAAGCGATGTTTACAAACTTGAATTCATTTTCTACTTTCATATTTTTCATTCTCTTTTGTTGTGCCAGCTGAAGATAATTAATTATTAATAACGTGATCACTTTTTCTGCACAATTGGAGAACTAAAGCAAATACGGGGAGTATTTGGTACAAATCAGTAATACGCCGTAGAACTTCCTGTCAAAACGGCTTATTTATTCATTTTTGTGTTATCTTCATCTTCATCAATCTAATATTAACTAAGCTGCACCTACGGTTGTGGCTGCTGTTAGCTAGCTAGCTAGCTAGCTAGCTAACAGCAGGTTTTGTTGAAACGGGTTATAACTCATTTACCTGTACTAAGCGCTCCGTCCGGTGTTAACGACAAGCTGTTTCCTGTGTTTTCATTTAGACCGAATTTGAGATAAGTTTTTTTGGACAATTACTCCTAAATGCACGTGCAACATTGTTTACCTCTACTAAGCGCTCAGTTCGATGTTACAATTATTTTTTTGAACTTTGACGGGAACATATTCCGCAAAATATAAAAATGACTCCTTTTGCTTAACGGGGTAACAACAGGATGCAAAGCGGTATTTTTATGTTAGCTAAAGTTGTGAAAAAGTGTTTTTTTAAAAAAGTAAATTACACTCAGAAAACTTTAATGCTGTGTGTGCTTCACTCGATTTACGACAGACTGTATACCTGTACTAAAGCGCTATACCTGGATGTGAGGCACAGTTTACTTCTTATATGCGATTAACGTGGCGCTCAACGCCGGGTAACTCATTTACTTGTGGTTTAAGCCGGCGTTTCGACGCCGGGTCTTCGGCTAGTATGTATTATAAGAGCATAATTTAAAAGTATTGCATAACCCCGTTCCAACAATTGACATTTGGCACAGCTGATGTGAGTTTATTGCAATTAGAGAAAGAATTGATGCTGAAAGAGAACACGTGTGTACCGTTGTTGTTCAGAAAACAGAAGATGGAAGGCGTTGTCTTGAACAATTTTCAATGACTCAAATTCAAAGTCGCCTCAAATGGGAACGTAGGGTCAAAAATAGAAAGTGATTTTACACGTATACGTTTTTTAAGTTTTAACATTCTTGTTTTTATGGGAAAATGCAAAATTATTTCATACTGACTTTCGTAAACTTACTCTGCACCTAAAAAATTATTTCTGCATAAAGAAAGTATTAGTCTTAGTCAAAAATTAGTTTTCACGCGATTTGCTAATGAGTTGCGATGTACTATTTTTGACTGCATATTTTAACATTTTTTGTGTAGTACTTGTGTTTGTAAAAAACGAACTTCGTTTCAATGTTGTCTTCGATTGCTCCCGGTATTTGATGTTGTTAGTTTTAAAGCTTACACTAATTTCCTTCAGGCCCTGCTGAGTTTTACCAGATTCCTAAAAATTATTGTTAAGGTAATAGGCTGCTGTGAACAAGATTAAAAAACAATTTAGCTTTAAAATGCCTTAAGAACGATCATGCTAGGATGACCCTTATTTATTTGCAGAGTTAAGCCAACCTCGTTCCCAGGAGTTCTTGCCGCTTTGAAACAAGGCATTCTGATATCACGCAACTTTCCGTAGGGATGACTTAACTTAGATGTGTTTTCATATTAGGCTAAGTTGTCTTTCCTCGAAATGTCGAAAGTAAATCGCAATTTTAGCCATAGATGTGTGAAATAATATTCGCGAATTTTATGTAAATTCTGATTGGTTTATGCGATACAATTTTGCTGTAGCTTTGTTTTGAACCATAGACGTTGAGTTATTAAAAATTAATCCTTTAACATGTTGCCAACTGTTTCTAAAATGAGCATACCCTATTCTACAATGCAAATTTGCTACAATCTAACATTTTCTAATACAATATCGGCCCTTCTTACGGCTTGAAAAATTCCGTGTGGCCGTAGTTTTACGCCGCTTAAGGCGTAAGGGAATAAAAAGTACGGAATAAACGTTCCTAAAAATAAGGCTTTTAGTGTAATTAATCAATAACTACAGTTTCTTTGCCCTGATCACCTGCTATTTATTAATATTTCATTAACTTAAAGACACTCGAAGAACCATTATTTGTTTTAGAAACACTTAACCAGAGCTGTTGTCAAAAAACTTTACTTTGATGAATATTTTTCTTGACTTCGACTTTTTTTAATGAGCGCGCCCCGGCGCTTATTCGGATAGTAACGGTAGGCAGTTTTTCGAAATTTGGTGTACGGGAGTAACGTATTTTCCGTCAAAACCCCCTATCCTTAAATTTTGTTGAAGACTAAACCACGTGGTTAATATTAAGATTAACCCTATTCGGTCCGGGGGGGGGGGACGGATTCCGCCCCCCCTGACGGTTTTTTTATAATAACTCCTTATTGCTATGTTATATGGCTATGAAACTTACTGAGTTTTAATATTTATCTATTAGACACCTGCATGACAAATCATTAGGTTCCATACCCTTCAGAGGCTTTAATATTGGCCATTACTCGAAACTACCCTAAAAATCTCTATGAAATCCTTATAATGGGGAAAATTAATAACTTCTGTTAGGATTATCCTTAGAACTTGAAACTTGCAACACAACTTTGTTTTATTAAAAAGAATCATTGTGCATAATTTGAACACGTGATTAATCCGATTTCCCGATTTTTTTGGATTTTACCTGAAAATCGGAAAAAACCGGATTTTTGGGCAATTTTTGGCAATTTTTTATGCGATCCACGTAAAAACCGGAAAATATGTTAAATAACTTCTATTTAGCTTTCAGAAACTGCAAACAGAATGCAAAAATTCGCTCCGGAACAAAAGTAATTAAATTTTAAGCAGATAGTGGCATTTTTAACAAATTTCAAGCTTCTGATGACGTCACAGAAAATGTGCTGACGCAAGCAAAAATTTATTGCTGCCATTTTGTTCCTTTTATGACGTACTATAAGCGTGCCAAGTTTGATTCAATTTGAACAACTCTATGAAACGTTATTGAGGGAGGGCGGATTCACTGATTTTCCTCCGCAAAACAACCTTGACAGGACTTTACAAAAATTTTGGCTACCGCATTGTGTTAAAGACTCTATAAAAGAGGCAAAGTTGCCCACGAAACGTGTTCCGGGATTGTCACTTAGTACTGCATATAAGAATCAAAACACGTTCAAGAAACACTGCGGCAAACGTTACATTTGTTTAACAGGGCTGTCATTATTACTTACGTCGGTTTTATTTGTCTACTTGAGAGATATTTGATCAAAGGATAACGTTTCTTTTTATGTACGACTTATGCTAGCCTTTCACTTATGTTCTTTCTATAAAGTTATAAAAGGAACAATCCTGTGTATATAGAAAGAAACCAGTCTTCCCAATTTTGTGTTATTCTTAGGCACGAACGAAGTTGGTATAAAATATTGCATTTCTAAAATGTACTGTCTTCCCTCAGATTTTCTTTGTACTATTCAATATATCGACGAAAAATGTTGGGCCACACCCACCGTTACCGTACTGGAAGTGATAAAAGTGCCCGGTTGTAATAATAGAGAGCGGTGGTTTTCCGAATAATAATTTTTTTCGCACAAAACGTAGTGTAGGTCATCTCACAATTGTAATATCTAGATGCATACGACAAAATAATGTTGTGCCATGTTTAATCGGCTGCTGGTTCTTGACAGTGCATTTCTCAAGTGTGGCACTTTCCCCACAAAATCGAGAATTTGAATTTGGGGACTCAAGTCAATTTTTACCCGTCAAAATGTTTTTCAATTTCGCTAAAACTGTACATGAGGAGGACTTGGTGTACTAGTTACTATATTCAAGTATTTAAAAGGCAAAAAAATAAAACGGAGTAAAAATATGGAGTAATTAATGCAAAAAAATCAAAACGCATTTTGTTTTAAAACGCAAGCACGACATGAAGACGAAAAACATTATGTTAGCTCGACTTTCCTCCTAAAATTGAATTTTATCAAAATTTATGTGCAAAAAACATAAGTGGTTAGCAAAGGAGTATAAAAAGTCTGAAATGGTTCCTAGAGATTGCCTCAAAAGCCAGGAATTGACAAAAACCCTTTCCACATTACCGGAACCATCGCATAAGGCACTAATACCACCGCAAAAATTTAATTATTCGCAAAAATGTTAATAATTCGCCCGCGATGACAAGTAATAATGTACTTTTATTCAAAGCAGTGCGCCAAACATAAATGACACTAACGACTACCTTAGACACATTTTTTAAGCATTTTTGAATTCAAATAAAATAAGCGTTACAATTTGCAGCAAAGAAATAATAAGAAGAGTGATTAAAGATGATTAATTGTGAGATGTGTGAAAGAGTGGTCTTTTGCAGCAAAAGTTGCAAAAATGGTGGGATATGTCATTACAAATTACTATGTCCTGCTATTAAGGATAGCAGGAAAGAGAAAGTGTATAAGGCTAGCATATTTAGTACTTCTCAGATGGGAGACAACAGGTAAAGATAACTAGTTTGTTTCTAGGAAAGATTTTAATCAATCTATTGCTTCCATCTGGGTCCGTGAAAAAGTTAATTACTTTAATTGCTGTGATCTGATTGGTTAATTTCGATCCTCTAATTATCTCTTCAAATAATAAATAGCCAAAGATGATTACGATCATTGCCCGTCGATGACAGCTGTAGCTGTCGAAACGTAGCCTAGAATAAACTCGCTTGTTCATG